>JASDQU010101043.1:170118-183428 GCA_032191745.1 Picea mariana
TAGGAAAGGAAGATGAAAGTTGGCTATGGCACAGAAGAATGGGTCACATACATTTTGATAACCTTGTCAAAGTCATCAAAAGAGAAGCAGTCAGAGAAATTCCCCAGATCACGAAACCAACCAACACTTTATGCAAACATTGTCAACAAGGAAAGCAAACAAAGACTAGGTTCAAATCAAAGGAATATTCAACGACAAGACTACTGGAAATTATGTATACTGATCTAGTTGGACCAACTACAACAAAGGTATTAAAAGGTGAGAGATACTTTATGGTATTAGTTTTTGATTATACAAGAATGACAACAATTTTCTTTCTCAAGAATAAGTCAGAAGCTTTTGAAAACTTCAAAATCTACAAGGAAATGGTTGAAAATGAAATGGATTCCAAAAAAAAAATGCTTTGGATCTAATAATGGAGGAGAGTTCAATTCAAAGGAATTTATGGACTATTGCAACAATCATGGAATAAAAAGACAATTCTCCGTTTCTAGGACACCTCAACAGAATGAAGTTGTTGAAAGAAAGAACATGATAGTACAGGAAATGGCTCGAACAATGCTAATGGATTCCAAATTGACAGATAGTTTTTGGACACGGGCAGTGCATAGAAAAGTTCACACTCAAAACAGAGTAATGCTCAGAAACAACACTGAAAAAACTCCCTACGAGCTATGGAAAGGAAGACCAACAAATGTGAAGCACTTCAGAGTTTTTGGAAGAAAATGCTACATCAAAAGAGAAGATGGCAGAATGGGAAAGTTTCACTCTTGTGTGGACAAAGGAGTACTTTTTCGTAACTCAAGTACAAGAAAATTATACAAGTGTTACAACCTGAGATTGAACAAAGTGGTGGAAATCATCAACGTAACAATTGATGAAACAGGTAGACAAGAATTAAAGGAAGAATAAAATGAATCAATGGAACAACTTTACGAAGAAGAAACAAAAGATGAAAAATAACAGGAAGACGAAGAGGATCCGACTAAAACAGAAGAGCAAGTTCAACAAGTGACTCTAAAAAAACCTAGCAGACAAGTACATAAGAATCATCCTTCATATCAGATTATCGGAAACAAAGACACAATAGTTGAGACTAGAAGAAGAATTTGTTCACCAGAACAAACGCACCTAACACTCACATCTACGATTGAACCAACCTATTTTTAAGAGGCCAACAAGGATGAATTTTGGAACAAGGCCATGGATGAAGAATTGGATCAAATAGAGAAAAATGACCCTTGGGAATTGGTTCCAAGACCAAACGATAAGAATGTGATCAGCCTAAAGTGGGTATACAGGAATAAATTGAATGAAGATGGATAGGTTACAAGGAAAAAATCTAGATTGGTATGTAAAGGATATGCATAGGTTGAAGGAATCAAATTTGAAGAGACATTTTCCCCAGTTGCTAGATTGGAAGCAATCCGATTGCTTTTATCTTATGCATGCTCCAAAAATATTAAAGTGTATCAGATGGACGTAAAATCATCTTTTTTGAGTGGGGAACTTGAAGAAGAAGTCTACATTGAACAACTAGAGGGATTTCAGTTGTCAGAGAACGCAGATTATGTTTGTATATTAAACAAGACCTTGTATGGTCTAAAACAGGCTCCTAGAGTATGGTACTCTAGACCGTATAAATATCTACAACAGGCAGGGTTCATAAAAGGAAGTGCAGACATCAACCTCTACATCAAGGTAAGTCAAGATAATATTTTATTAATTGAAGTTTATGTTGATGATAATATTTTTGGTACTAATGATGACAAGTTAAGCTAGAAATTTGCAAAGGATATGTAGAATGAATTTGAAATGTCATTACTTGGAGAACTATCCTTCTTTCTGGGACTTCAGATATGTCAAAGAAACCAATGAATTTTTATTTCTCAAACCAAGTATATCAGAGAAATGATAAAGAGGTTCAGAATGGAAGATTGCAAACCAATTATCACTCCCATGCAAACCAATTGCAAGTTGAGAAGAGATGATGATTCAAAGTCTACAGATTAGAGGAAATACAGGTAAATGATTGGTAGCCTACTATATGTGACAACGTCCAGACCAGATGTAATGCAGGCAGTTGGAGAGGTGGCACAATTTCAAGCAACACCAAAGGAATCACATGTATTAGCAATGAAGAGGATTTTCAGATATCTCAAAGGAACAAAAGAGTTTGGATTATGGTATCCAAAAGGAAAGGATCTATCACTTATTGCCTACATAGATGTAAATCGAGTAGGTTGTATTGATGATCGACGAAGCACTAGTGGAGCAACGTTCTACTTGGGTGAGTGTTTAATATCATGTCCAAGAAAGAAAAAATCATCATTATCTTTATCTACAACCAAGGCAGAGTATATTGCAGTGACAACATCTTGTACATAGGTTCTTTGGATGAAACAAACTCTGACCAATATACAAGTTGTGTATGATGAGCCCATTCCAATATATTGTGATAATACATGCACGATAAATATCTCAAAGAACCCGGTGATGCACTCCAAGACGAAGCACATTCTAATCAAGTATCACTTTCTACGGGAACAAGTTGCAGAAAAGAACATTAGATTTGAGTATGTGGGGACAAAAGAACAAGTGGCAGACATCTTTACAAAACCACTTCCATGAGAATCCTTTGAGTATCTTCTCCAGAGTCTCAAAGTTATTTCTACTCCAAAATGAATGCTTTTGAATGTTTATCTTACATGTCTTAGATGTACATGAGGAAGCACATAAAGAGAACAATTCAGTCAGGGGGAGTAGCCCCAGATGGAAAGATACCTTTTCGATTGATGACAAAGGGGGATATATTTATCAGATGCAAAGGACAGAGGCATGGTTCTAGGGGGAGAAATGGTCACAAAGATGCAGAGGATAAAGGCATGGTTCCAGGGGGAGCATGAGTGATATGATATGGTCAGAAAGATGTAGAGGATTGAGACATGGTTCCAGGGGGAGCATGAGTGATATGATTTCAATATTGCATCAAAGTGTTTCCATCAATGCCAAAGGGGGATATTGTTGATTAAGGTTGGTTGTCATTGATGTCAACCCTTGAAGAAAGCCCGGTAGCACAAAGGTTTGGGTAATGGACACAAAGGTTTGGGTAATGGACCCAAGTTTGTTTGATGTAAAGATGACTCATTATTCTCTTGTCACAGTTGATAAGAAGTACAAATAGATGAACTCCAAATTGGTCCCCTTATGGTGAAATCCCTCACGGGAATACGCTTTGCAGATTGAGTTATCCTAGAAGTATGGTTAAAGAACCCATGGTTAATTGTGAAATAATGAGATGAAGGTCAATGAATTTGTCAGTGAAACTATCCTATATGGATAGTTCTTGTCATGCCATTTCCAGTGGTATGTGGAATGTCACATAATTCCTCACGGTTAGAGAGTTATGGCCATATGAAGTTGGAGAACCCTCATGAGTCATATAGAAGCCCCTAAAAGCCAAAGTGTTTGCAAAAGAAATAATTTTAAATGGAGAACTCCCTAAAATAAGGAAAGTGTAATGCTACATGAAAGTAGAAATAAGAGGCAAGGCTCTCTCATTAAATCACACTTGAACACATTGAATATATTTTTTTGTGTGAGGCTTATTGCAAGTACTCATTGATACATCTGAAGTTGCAAAAGTATGAGGTAGTATGAAGGGTTGATAATGAAATTCTCAGAATTACAATGAAAACAAAAAACCCTATTTTTTGAGCCGTATGCGGGCTGACTGTGTATAGGGTGCATACATACTGAGGCGTACGCGGGTTGGCTATGTATAGGGTGCATACATGTTGGTAAAGCCATGAAACTTGAGAAGATGAAGTTGCAGAGGTTCTAAATTCTGAGATCAAGCTCCTTGGAAGGTCTACAGTGCTCAGATACATCAGATCTATCCATTGATTCAAAAGGCATGTCTTATTTCTATGAATAGTTTGATTTTGATGTATGAATATGAAATGGTCATGGAGATTTGAGGATTCTCCCTAGAGATACTAGTGGTTGCATGGGATCTTCTGCATAAGTCAGATCTATAGAAATACAGTGCTGGTAAATTTATGATTGATACTTCTTGTTGAAGCACATCTTGTATTTCTTGGCATATGGATAAGGGTTTTTGTTCTACATGGTTGAGAGCTTGTATTTGTGAAGTGGTTGATGTATTGAGAGGCTAAATATCAGAAATGGTTTGATGAATAGGTCATGTGAGGGTTATTATACTTGTTCATGATTACACACACCTATATGGTACATGACTAGAGAGAGATATATCTTCTTTGGGTAAAGGTTATGTATGAGGATGCATGGACATGGTAAGGTTACAGTCTGGATACAATGATAGGTTATAGATCTATGTGAAAGAAGTTACAGAGGGTTATAATTTTTCGAGAGAAAGGAAACCCTAGTTCTCAGAAGGCATACATAGTCTCCATAACAGTTTGGCCACGTACATATGTGGGCTACATAACATATAGGGCACGTACATATGCGTGATGCAACACTACAGGTCGTGTACCTGTTGTATTTTTGTTGATACATGTTCATTTCAGGTACATATTGATTACATGGTAGTTGTACAGGTTGGATACAGGTCAGTGGTATAGGTTGATATAGTTTTACAGTGGTATATCTCATAGTGATAGTGTGACAGTGGTTCCATCATTCTACTTATACGTCAGGGCAATTGGATAGGACAAGGGCAGGTGGTTGTAGCCACCTTCCAGTTGTAGCCGAAGAACATAGGGGGTTGTAGCCTCCTTCTAGTTGTAGCCAGAGAATAGGGGATTTGGAGCTTGCCTTAGGTTGTAGCCTGAGAAACAAGGGGGTCAGAGCCTCCTTCCAGTTGCAGCTGGAAAACAAAGGAATTTGGTGCTTCCAATGAATGTAATTCTTCAAGACATATAAGAAAAAACATTTTGTGGTTTTCTCTCGCTTTGGGTTTCCACGTAAAACACTGGTGTACTGTGTATGTGTATGATTGTTCATGTGTTCATTGATTATTTACTCTACAGTTATTGGATGATAATGCTACGTTGATATAACACTTGGATTATATGGTTAAAAAGAATTAAATTGCTTTATTACTAATTCACCCCCCTCTCAGTAATCCAATAATCTTCTCAAAAAAATTATTTTACCCAAGAAAGATTGAATCTCTTTCTTGAACCTAGGGAGAGCCAGAGTCTTGATGCCCTCTACTCTACTTGGGTCAATTCTTACCCCCTCTACTGAGACAATGTGCCCCAACAACTTACTTTCTTTCATAGAAAACAAATACTTCTTGGGATTGAGTGACAACCCAAATTTTCTACATTTCAGGAAAACTTTCTTCAAATGATGATAATGCTCCTTATCATATCTTGAGAACACTGTAATCTCATCTAGATACATGACCACAAATTTTTCCTTTTCTCCAATGAAGGAAATATCCATTGCACATTGGAAGGTTGTTCATGCATTCATGAGACCAAAGGGCATCTTGGCATACATGAATGTTCCCCAAGGAGTAGTAAAAGTTGTTTTCTCTATGTCTTCAGGTAAAACATAGATCTGATTGTAGCCTGAGAAGCCATCAATCATGGACATCCTTGTTGAACCAATCACCCTTTGCAAAATGTGTTGCATCTTAGACAAGGGATACTTATCTTTCTTAGAAAACCTGTTTAGATTTCTTAAATCAACACAAAGTCTGATTTCACCATAATTTTTCCTCACAGGAACTAGATTAGCCACCCAATCAGAGTACCTCAAAGGTATGATGATATTAGCATCAAGAAGCTTTTTGACTTCCTTTTCTATAATAAGAAGCAACATGGGGTTAATCTGTCTTAGTTTCTGCCTAAATGGTTTGGTATCATATTTCAAAGGAATTTTGTGTTCAATGATGATTGTATCATACGTTTGCAAGTCCTCATATTTCCAAGCAAATACATCATCAAACTCTTTTAATAATTTCATGTATTCAGATCTTTGTTCCTCTGGTAGACTGCTAGACAACTTTACATGTGTTTTTTCTCAGTAACTAGATTGCATTCTGTCACCCCATCTTTTTCATTTGAGCCCTTAACCTTTAAATCCACATCATTTCTATCACATAGTCTCTCCAAAGGGACCAATCCTTTGGGAATATAGTTACTAGGCAATTGGACAAACTTGTGGTTTGCAATTTTGTTCAGGAATATGTCAACATGAGGGTTTTTATCATTATCTTGATCTTGATCAATGTGAAGAGAAGAAAACACTTCCATTGTTTCCATAAATATCTTAATCCCAAGATCATCCTCAAAAATCTTCCAATGTTTGAAATTATCAGGTATAGAGAGCCTATACTTCACTTCTACGTCATACTTGAGTTTTAAGGGTAATGGGATTTTGAAGTTACTAGTAGAAACAACCAAAGAATTAGCCATAGAATTCTATTCTCTAGGAACAAATGAGATGTTAAAATCTAGGAAATTCGATAAGATCCCATACCTCATTTCTATAAGTCCTCAACCTTGGATTTTTTTCTTGATACACATTTCTTACCTGATGCACAATCAATATGCATCCCCGAATACTGATAAATCCTCAATTTTCATATCTTTAGCTACGCTCAACCCCAAAACTAGATCCTTATACTTTGCAACATTATTTCTAGTTTCAAACTCCAATTTGTAAGACAAGGATATGACTTCTTGAGAAGGAGAAATAAAAACCACTCCAGCACCAACACTTTGTTTAGAAGAGGCCCCATCAAAATACATCTACCAAACTTGGGTACCTTGAGGAGGTGTCTGACATATTGTTAGAGGTTATTTTTTGATTTCCAAGGGTGTCTGGGGAACATCAGTAAGTTGTAGAATATTGAATCCCAAATTAGTGTCAACTACATAAATAGGATGGTTTGTGGGATTAGCTTCATCACTAATAATGTAAGCTAGTTGTGCTTCTCTGTACAACTTTCTATGCTCACCTCCAAACACATGAATAGTGGCATATGAGAGATCCATCTAAAATTTTCCCCCTAATATTTTAATCCAAGACCTTGACAATAACATCCCAAACTTAGGGGGAACATTGACCACTGCAATATCCATGACCACACTCTTTATGGGAAGTTGAAACAGGGTAACAACCAGATATTTAATCACTCCAAGGCATTTCACCTTCCTAGATTCAAAAGAGTATAGATCATGATATGTTTTGGTAATTTCAAGACCCAACTCATCCATGACAATTTTAGGCATTGAGTTATGAGATGCACTTGAGTCTATCAAGCAATTATGCATAATTTTATCATGAATATTCAATGACGTATAAAAGGGAGGAGATGAGTCATCCCTATCTTCTACCAAAGGCCCCAATATGATTGCTGGTTTTTCATCTTGTAAATTCATTGAGTCTGTTGAGTGGGAAGTAGGCTAAGGCTACAACATTTTGGAAATTTACCTCTTAAATTCTTCATTTTTATCAAATCTAAAAATGGGACTAGAATTTTAATTTTCTATATTTCATTTTCAAAGCTGAAAGAAGAAGGAGATTTTAGGATCTCTTTAATTTCTGGAACAAAGGCCTTAATCACAGGTTGATTATTTTGTTCCTCGTTTTCTTTGTTGGTTGTAGTCACTGCTTTAGCAGAAATTTCTGATTTCTTAGGCTAATTGGATGTACTAGGATTTCCTTCTTTCTGTTTTGACCTCAAGTTGTAATTTTTTTTTTTTTTTCTCTCCTTTACTTAATTCATTTAGCTGACTATTCATAAGGGACTCTTCATAAGAAGACTGAGTTAAATGAAGAGAGATAGAGGTGTCACCTAGACAATGAATTTCTTGATATGTTCCTTCATCTTTTCCTTCTTCATCACCAACCATGTTATTTTGAAGAGGGGTCTTAATATTTTGTTCATCTTTATTCCTCTGATCTCTTTGAAGGATCCGAGGATAATTATTTTGTCTTCTCAAACTATCCCTGTTGCTAGTATCTTGTGTGTTTCTGTTAGTTTGTCTTCACTCAAGTTTCATTTTTTCCATCTCTGCAGAAAGTGATTTAACGAATTTAGTTAATTCATCCACTTGAGTGTTGACACCAAAAGAATCAGAAGTTGAAGCTTCAACTTTTTGTTTTCTCCTCTCTATATCATATTTTCCTCTTATCTTATCAGCTGCCAATATGTTTGATTCCACCTCCAAGGTTGCATCTTGCATATGAGCTAATGAGGTAGATATTCTCTCTCTCAACAGGAAGAAAAATTCAGGATCAAAGGCACTAGCATAATTTATTTTGGCAGAGGTTTCAGTAGGTTTGATCTCTATAGGGATTTTATTGTACATTTTATTAAACCTTTTGGTAAAGTTTGAAACCAATTCCCCTTCTTTTCTCTTGAGTGAGCCAAACTCTGTAATGTAATACAAAAAATCTTTCTTATCACCCCAATGCCTTAAAAAGGCATCATCAAGGTCTTCAATCCCAACAATTGATCCAAGAGGTAAACCCCTAAACCATTTCCTGGCTTCACCATCAAGGATTTGTACAAAAACTCTCATCCATACATCCTTATTCTCAATGTTTAGATTATAAGCATAGCTATAAAAAGATGCAAGATGCTCCTATGAAGTTATGTACTTTTCTCTTGTGAACTTGGGAATACAATTAAGATAGTCTCCTACTGGGAGAGCATTCATAGGCTGAGGAAGCACTAGAGGATCATACATATCAGCCACTATGGCATCCATCCTATTTCTAGGAGGGTTTGCACCTGTCATTTGATTAAGAAGAGGAGGATTATAAAGTATATGAGAACTAGGAGGAGACTTGATTGGTACAACTACAGTCTGTATGATGGGTATATTAGGAGAAGGAAGAGTAGAGGACGGAGAAGTTTCAATTTTTTAAAAAAGAGGCCAAGTCTTGGAAGTGGATGGTGAAAAATCCAAGGGCACTGAGGTTCCTTCTTCTTTGGTCACAACAAATTTAAATGAACAAGGAGAAGGAGAACCTAGGGTAGGAAAATACTATAGAATCTCAAGCCTAAACCAATTTACAACATTAGGTGAGGCAAGACCTTCAAAATTTTCAAATATTTCTTCTTTCAACTGGGGGGAAAAAGAGGAATAATCTACAGGAAAATCTCCAAGATTTAACTTTTTAGGAGTTTCAACAAAATGTAAAGGAGGAACACTAGATATAACTACTGGTGTTTGAAAAGTAGAATCAAGAAATTTTCTAGCAGTACCTAAAAGAGTAGTTGAAAAGAATTATTGAGAAGATTTTCCTTTCTTTATGATCTTCCCTGGGTCAGCTTCAGGTGTAGCCAAAGGTAAATGTGGATTAGACCTTGTGTTTCTACCTTTAGTATCCACAACTGAAACAATGGAGTCGCCAGGTGCAATCTGCATCCTTCAATATACTGATCATTGTGCACCCTCAGAATCAGTATTTTCTTTGTCGTTCAATCCCAGGGAAATGTTTTCAATTCGTTTCCCGAAAACAATGCCAAGAATGTTAGAACTGAAATTCACACTTTGACTGCAAAAGTGTAATCTCAACACCCATCAATAGGTTTTAAGGTAAGCTTTATGATAATATGTCAAATGGATCAAAACTCAGTCAAAACAACGAAAAATCACAGAAAGTTCTAGATAAAATGCATCAACAAATGAGGTCTTGGCTAACTTAGATTATGGTTTAAAGAGTAATATGGATAGATGGAAGAATTTAATGAGGAAAATGAAATATGTCTACCACTCACATGAGGAAATACTAATAGACATATGAGGAAAACCTTTTGATATAAGAACTTCTTTTAATCAAAAGATAAACTCTGATAAAATTATAATAGCATCACAACAAAACCTTCACTGTAATACATATACAATAAATCAAGTGAATCATTCAAATGAGAGTAGAATCAGAGTAAGATAGAAATAATATTATAGGAAAGGAACTGATTTCTATTAATAAAAAAAGTCTCAGGTCTGATACACAAAATCTAGAGATGGCTCTGTAACTTCACAATTTCAAAAATATGAGTCTCATTATAATCATTACAACCTTTCAATGATTTCCAATGTCTATATAGCCTAGGATTTCAATGAAAACTTTGAAATTCCAATTCCCCCTCTTGCATAGGATTCCCACACATGAAGGTGGAATAACTACAACTGTTCAACAAAAATAACAAACTGCTAAAAAATAGGCTAATGTTGGTAACCTGCTTAACATCTTTAATATGCTTGATGAAGTGTACTTTGAGCGCATATCCCTTTTTCATATGTCCCTTCACCCTTCAAGTGACCTTCCAAAAACTTTCTTATACTCATTTACCCATTTGGAAACCGTTGATTCCTCCAAAACCTCCAGATAAATATTTTGCAACACAGTTTGCCATGCCAGCATGTATCATCCAGTTCGCAGCACCAGGCACTATGAACTCTCCTGTAGCTTCTCTTTTCATTTGAAAATGCATCAAAACACTCCAAAAATATTCTCAGTGTCACCAACTGCTATAATAACATATGGTTGTGATATAAGACTAAGAATACTAACACATCCTCAACTGAACATGACTTATCAAACATGATTGTCTTCAAATTTGCAAAATACAAAAAACAAGAAACTATCAAAAATTGATATGAGTCAAGGTGTTCATATTCTTCAATTTCTGACTCTGGAGCTCCTCCTAGTGGAAGCTTTAGCTAACATATCCATATTATTCTTGGCCAATTCCTCTCTGAAAGGTTGCAGCTCCATCTGTAGCCTTGTGATCTGACTCTGGTAGGCTATGTTCTGTCTATACAAGTTTCTAAGTTGCCTGTGGAGAGGTCGAAACCTTTTATCTACAAATTCGTCCTTGTCAATAGTTTCAAGATACATTTCCATGAGTCCATTAAGCTTCTTCTTTTCAACCAAATCCTCCCTTTTCAGTTTATAAATTTCAGTCCTTGCCTCTTTAAGTTGTTTATTGAGCCTCTTAAAGGTAGGATTTTCTGGAGGAGTAGTGATGTCTATAATCTCAATGTGCTCCTTAATAGGTACACTTTTACCCTTTCTCTGGATTGGAGCTCCCACTGTAACTTCCTTCACAATGCTTTCCTGTTTTGTTGATGCTCTAGTAATAGGTCTCCTAGCCCTGACTTTGTCTGCAACAAGTGGTGAAGAGAACATCAACTTTCTTCATCTCAAACCTATGGCTCTAGTTGAAGGAGGCTCTATTGGACTAGGAGCTGGAAAAAGTGAAACCTCTCTTTGTGGGGACTGAGAAGGTACTTCTTCTTCGTGTTCCTTTGCTGCTTTATCATTTTAACAGTCCCAATGCTCTTTCTTTTCTTGTTCATCCCCGAATGTACAGTCTGGTCAACCTAAAGAGGTCTTTGTACATTAGACTGTAGGGTAGGAGCAATATTTAGCTGAAAGTGTGAAGAAGTAATGAATTCTTCCCATTCCATGTTTTCCTTTCTTAATTCATCCATCACCAACATTTTTATCAGTCCTGAATGGAAAAAACTTGTATCAACTTCCTTAGATTTATCTTGGACCATGTCAGACATTTTTCCAATACTTCTAAACTAGTAGAAAGGAAGATTCATAACATATTTCCTTGTGAAGTGTAGCAATAGCCTTATATGGTATTGATATATCATGTTAAATATTCCTTCACAGGTAAAGTATCTTTGAATTACTTTCAAAATCTTATCAAAACCCTCCAACATATGGTTTATGGGCACCCCCTTTGACAAATTTTCTTCTTGTTATTCTGGTTTGAGGAACTCCCTTGAAAAGGAAGCATTCAAGGTCATGGACTTGAACCATCTCTCCCCAGTACTAGGTATCTCATTGGCTATTGATATGGTCATTTCAGATACCTCAAATTCCAGTATACCAACCTTGGCCTTGGTTAGATCAAATTTCAGTGTGAATTCCTTAGCCACCTCTGGGTGTCCCCTCTGCATTTTCTGACAGTAATTAATGCAACCCACTCTTTGGAAGACCTAGAAGACCTCCCTGATCAGGGGTTCCTCAAAAAATAACTGCATATCATAATTCTTTATCCTCACAATTTCCCCTCCTTTGTGAGCCTTCTTCTGTTGATTATCCATTAGTACTAGATGGGAAGACTTTATCACAATATTGAATGATTACCCACATGTGAAAATAGAGAAGCAGGGGAAATGACCACTAGAAAATATGAGAAAAAGTCCAAACATACTTCTCACAGTGAAAATTCTTCTAAGTAGGACTCAAATTGGATAACAATGGGGTTGAATTCATAATCATATCAAACAAGAGTGTGAAAAACTGATGAATTTGTAAAAGACATTTTTGCAAAGGCTGCTGGAATAGAGAGTTCTCAGTGCCAGGGAAAGAGTTTTGGAAAAGCTGTGTGGGATAAGCGATGCATATGCCAAGGATTAATAGATAAGGTAGCCTAAACCCATGGATGCTTATGGCTTCAAGGGATAAGATACAGAGAGCGATGAGAGAGTCCTGGAGCTTATTGATAGATCAGTGAGATAGTTCACAGCACCACAAAGAGAAACAACCATTAACCCCTTTCCAGACCTTAAAGCAAGGTGGAAAAGTTCATAGAGTACCTGGTAGCCTTGATTTGAATGTTGATACCTTTAGATTTGCACAGGAACGCCTACAAGTAGTCTAACCACCAAATATCCTCTGCAACCAATTCTCAACACCTGTTTGTAACACTAGTTCACAACATCGAGTTGGAGGATGCTTTGCACACTTGGAGAAAATGGTTAAAAACATTCATAACAATAATCCCCGGATATTGGTTTAAACATCATCTCTGAAAACAAGGAGATATCCAATTGACATGACTCATAAGTGCAATGATGGCTATAAATTCAAGATGTATTTTTGAAAGCGTTGCGAACTCTCCCGGTGAGTTGGTAACATACAAATTAGAATGGATTTGAAATTTTAACGAGCAAAAGTGACAAAAGGATGGGTCAACGTACTACATGGATAAAGTGACATGTCAGGGTGATGATGAAGAATTTTTAAAAGATGTGACTCAATGGCTCTTCAGAGTGAAGCCAAATTAATCATAACTTATTCATACCAAAAAAAATGAAAAATGGCTATGGGAAAGGGACATAAACCTATAACCTAAAGTAAAACTATGACTCAAAATCAAAACTAAATATTTTCTTGAGCCTTGAAAATCTATGTGATAACACCACCCTCACCCTTCTCCATAGCATTTGATTTCATGAATGGCTCTTCAGAGTGAAGCCAAATTAATCATAACTTATTCATACCAAAAAAAATGAAAAATGGCTATGGGAAAGGGACATAAACCTATAACC
>JASDQU010101043.1:201541-220466 GCA_032191745.1 Picea mariana
TCCTGTGAGAAAGGATGGCAGAGGGTAAGACATTTGCAAGAAAAGCGGAAAGAGCCATCAGCTATGTGTAAGAAATATGATAATCAATTCCATGAAAGCCAAGCCTCTGAACTTGATCAAGTTTACTACGTGGAGAAAAATCCACCAGATAAAACAGGAATCTAAAAATGAAACTGGAAAAAATGGAAAATTAAAAATGTTTAATAATCAATTCTTTAATCATACTGCATAAAATCAAATAATGAGTTTTCTTCTGAAGAAAGTTGAACCAACCCAAATATAACGGATATGAATGATAACAACACTCTTTCAAAATCAAAAAAACCGTGACCATCTTAAATTCCAATTCCGAGCTAAACTTAACCAAAAGGAACATGAAATTAAACATCAGGACTCGCAAGAAGGCGGGAAAAGTATGACTGGTGACCACAAAATATATAAACGGTGTGTTCCAGTGTCTTTGAATGAAAATTCCAGCGGAAAACAGCAAAATTCTTCAGAAATGAGAACAGAATAAACATGACAGATGAGGAATTGTCTAAAATTACCATCTGAGAATCCATATTCCACCAATGCTCACCATATAATCCATATTCCACCTAATATGACAACACAACAATGAATTCAAGCTGCTCTGACATGAAACTCCACAGTTAAGCATGCTAAGCCTAGGGTAGCACTCACATGGATGATCTAATAACAAGTAGTGTGGATATGTATGGAGCACATTGACCAYAAACAACCCAAATCAATAAGTACACCACTCATCATGGGTTGTAAAGAAAAAAATGCCTTTAAACCGCACTAAAAACCCTAAAACGTATCAATTCAAGCACAGAATATTGATTCAGCAATAGCCCAAATCAATAAAAGAAACCAAAACATCAAATCCGAACCAAACTATGGTACCCAGTATCATTTTTTTTCAAAATCAAATGCAACAATTTGAAGAACGAGAGACCCAGAAAAAGCTTCAAACACCAGGTTTAATGGGGTAAATTCTCTGAGAATCCTCACCTTCTGTCAGTGCTTATGCCGTTCTGGGATTGTGGGCGCTCGCAACTCTGGATTTTGTGAAATTGGGTTTTCTCATTGGTGGCTTTGTATTAGTGGGCACATGAAATATTTTTGGAATATTTTTGGATCCGCTCGTATTATCCGCTGCTTTTTCCGCATGCTTTTAGGCATTCGGTGTTGTGACCACTTTTACATTTTACTGCGCATCTTTTCACCTACAGGGGTAAATAGATCTCGGCCTCGTGAAAGTCCACTATCTATATAGACGGCAGTTTTAACAGCTTAAGTCGCCGCCGTTAGGTAGTACCCCGCAACTGAAGTCCCGACGGCAGCAGGGAAACAGCCGACAGCCGGCGGCCGGCAGATTTAACGGCAGCGTTACCCAAGGGTCCGAGGTCCGTCCCAAGTTGTTACAACGTGGAGGCCCCGATAGTTGAAGGGTGGCTTAAAAAAATAATTTCAATTGTCTTTTCCAGTTGGAACATTAAATTAAAAAGCATTTACTTCTCATTAGTATATTAATTCTTCAAAAAAATTGATTATTAGTTTAAGATGTTTTGGCGTTTGGTCAGTTTTTTTTGTATACCCCCTCAAGCTTTGGAGGGCCATTGTTTTTCTTTTTTCCACCTTCCGAAACGCTTCTTCCTTTCATCCTTGCCCCTTCGTGCTCTATGAGGCTAATGGTTTGAGCTGTCATATTTTTGAGTTTGATATATTATGTTGCAAGACTAGATGGTGGATATGGATGTAGGTGTTGAGTCATCACTGTGATTATTTGGAAGGTGTAGTCATCAGTTTGACTATTGGTGAGGTGTACCATGTAGAAGAGTAGAAGGTGGAGATGGATGTTGGTACTAGTCATCAGTGTGAATATTGGGAAGGTGTAGTCTCCAATTTGACTATTGGGGAAGTGTACCATGCATATGAGATGAGACTATTGGGGAGGAGATGAGATTATTGGGGAGGTGTACCATGCAGATGAAATGAGAGCTTGAGATAGTTTAGTTTTTATTGTTGTTAAATTGGTTGTTCATTGTGACATCATATTATTTATGGGGTTTGGTGTAGTAGAGTGGTTGGGAGGTAGGATTTTGCACTCTTTTATCTAGGTTATATTCCTATCAAGTCCATTTATTCTATTGTGATGATGCTAGAAAGGTAGGAATTTCTAGGTGTGAGACCTCTACGAGTGTGTTTTCAGACATCTCAGCACTTGTTAAGTCATAAGTTCCCTAATTAGTGTTGGCTTGAGGGTTATTGATGCTAGCAAGAGTTTATAGTGGAAGTCATTCCAGTGATTTCCACTATAAATATTTTTTTTTCTGTTTAAAAAAAAATCATGTTAGCTATGTGGAAGTATATGGAATGTTCTCTTCAGGTTTGCTCGAAATATCCACATTGTTGTTTATTATTGGTCGACATTTTGGATCCACAACAGAATTCATCTTTAGGACACAACATTGAGGATATGATGAGATGAAGGGCAACATATATATACTAAAAAAATGAAAAGTAAAAACAAGGATGTTGACTATAGTTATATGGAATGTTGTTAATAATAATAATAATAATAAGGTGTTGGTTAGTTGTTCTACAAAATGGGTTTTTTCGTCGGAATCCGACAATATAAATTTACACGAATCACTGTTTTTTGTTATTCATAATCCATTTTTGAATGAAGAAATGGATTCAGCATGTTGAAAAACTCACAGGGCACTCGTATTTTACAGAAATAATCACTTAAATCTACGAATCCAACAATTTCTCGTCGAATTTTGAGCAAATATCCCCAGAAAAAATCTTCATTTCGTAGAATCTTTAGCCTACGACTAATAATAATAATACTAATAATAATAATAATTTTAAGGTCACATCCAAGCCAAACAGCAAATTGGTGTATGAGACCCCCTTGATCACTGCTAAAGTCTATGGATGACTAAATATATTGTGGTCTTATTTAGTGCTTGGATGACAATTTTTTTTGTAAAAAGTAACTTAATTTTATACTAAAAGGATTTTCTTTCTAGTCACAAATTCAATAAGAATCCAATAAAAATTTTAGGATGATTGGAGTTCTATCATTATCCAAGTTTTGTGCATGGTGGAATAATATCCTCAAGAGGTTTTGCCTAATCCTAAATTGATTCAAATCATAAAATATTCAATCAAAGTTTCAAATTGATAGAAATTTGAACTTCCTATTTTACTAAATTCTAGCAACAAAAAAAATTACAAGATTAAATTACTCAAAGTTCAAATTGATAGAAATTTGAACTTCCTATTTTACTAAATTCTAACATCCAAAAAAATGGTGTTGGCTAACTATTCTACAAAATGGTTTTTTTCATCGGAATCTGGCGACATAAATCACACAAAATCATTATTTTTTTGTTGTTTAAAATCCAGTTTTGAATGCAGAAATGGATTCAACATGCTGAAAAACTCCTCGGACACTCAGGTTTTACATAAATAATCACTCAACTATGCGGATCTAACAATTTCTTGCCCAATTTTGAGCAAATGTCCATGAAAAAAATCACTAGAGAACCTTCATTTGGTGGAACATTTAAACGACTGAAAAAAAAAATTTACAAGATTAAATGACTCTTTCCCATAATTTCACTATAATTTCCAAGATCCAAAATTCATCACCAAAATCTAAAAGCAACAAGAAAATTAAAAAGTTAATGTTCCTTAGCTAAAGTTACAAGTGAGGTGTGACACTAGCCACCTAATAATGACAAGAATGATCTACCTGTCTTGGGATGATTAGGAAGTTAATGTTCCTTCCTAATAATAATGACTAGAATGATCCACTTGTCTAGGGATGATTAGGAGGACGTTAATGAGCCTTAACCAAGGTGGCATAATGAGGAGTGAGAATGACCACCTAATAATGACAAGGATGATCCACTTGTGTATGCCTTAATGTTGGTTACAACTTAAACTTTTGTTTTGATTTATTCATTTACTATGTTATATTTTTCTTTATGACATTTCAATTGTAAAGAGCTTTATTTTGTGGATATACTCTAGAGTAATTTTGATATATTTTTACATTTTTTTTAACTTTTAAATGAATACTTAACATTATATCTATAATAATAATAATAATAATCATCTATTTTTAAGGTTACGGCCAAATCAGACATCAAATTGGTGTATAAGACTCCCTATTAATCTATACAATCTAAAGCTTAAATCATTTTTAAATTACATTAATTTTTTTAAATAAATAACTCAATAACCTTATATCACTAACTTTATGTCACTACTTTATCAGACTTAAAAATTTATATTTTATATTTTTAATCTTATCCTAAATCCCATATCAACATGATATACAAACCCTTCAAAAATAGACATAAAGTTTATATGCATATTAATGTTTTCTTTGCATCATTTTATCTCCATTTCATTGTTAGTATGAGATTTATTTTCTTTATGATATACACATATAACATTCATTTTAATATAAGTTAATGGTAAATTTGGTTATGAGATTTAATTAAGAAGGAATAATTGTTATCCTCCTTACTTAAATTCAAATTATATAAAAAAAATATATTAATAATCCATGTTTAAAGAATATATTATTAATCTATATTTAAAATAAAAAATTCATTATAATTATGTATAATTTAAAATGTTATAAAAAATTATTTTTTAACTAAACTTAATCTTATATCTTTTATCTTCTTATCAAATCGAATTTGATATATTTACTTCTCTGGATTTGATATATTTACTTCTATATAGATATTCTTTTTTTTCCAAATTTCCTCATATAGACATAAATATTAAATTAACTATACCCTCTTTTGTTAATGCCAGTTGTCATGGCACTGAAAAACACTTATTATAATTAACAAATAATATTTTTTAAAATAATAAATAATAATTAAAACAAGAGGAATTGACCTCTCAAGATCTGAGGAACACCTTTTTCCTCAAAAGAATCCCACCATCACGCTGAGCTGTAACTGCATCTTGTAAAGTAAGAGGGCCAATTGAAGGAGGGCCCCTCCCCCTCTCCTTTTGATTTGAGCCTGTAATTGTGGAAACTTTGTCATGGAAAATTGAGTGGCAAAAGTAAGTTATTTTACTGTGGGTCCCACCCTTCCTCATTAGGTGGCCGGTTTGTCCTTTTGCTGGACTCCCATAACAGATTCTCTTTCCACTATTCCGCATAGACCCTCTTTTTTAAGCATGAATCCCCATTATGGTTATGGTTAACATGGTTCTTCGTCAAAATTGTTAAAAAAAAAAAAATTAAAAAAAAAATTAAAATTTGATGAAGCACGAATGAATCAGTGGTTGGTGGATAAATGAGTTTTATAATTTTAAAATAAAGTATAAATGAGTTTTATAAGTTTAAAGTTAGTATTGTTTTTTAAGTGGAATAGTTCAAATTATTAAATAGATATATTTATAAAATTGATATTAAAATATTTTGTTTATAATTGATATTAAAAAAAAAATTGTTATTAATATTTTTTTAAATGTTATATATTAATTTCATACCAAAATGAATTACATATCTTCTTCATATATTGAAATATAAAAAGTATTTCTCAATATAATAGGAGACTAAATATATTCTAAAATTAAAATTAATTGTAAAAAACACCTTTCAATTAAATAAGAAACTAAACTTGTTTCATAATTGAGATGTAGAAAGCACCTCTTAATAAAATAAGAGATTAAACTTTTTCCATAACTATGTGGGAAGAGAAATCTATGAAATTCTCATCATGAATGTAAAATTCTCTTGAAAAAGCACAATATCTTTAAAGTTGATCCACGTGTGAATTTTGTTGTAGGCTAACTTTTATGAGGAAGGGGTGAAAGCCCCATCTCAATTAAAGGTGTGTATTGAATGGCCCATGATGGTTGACTAAAGATTGCAAACTTCTCATATTGTAATAGAATTATGTCATTCAATTTTAGTGTGGTAGGCCACGTTTCAATGTTATTGTGCTTTGGGTTGTGGTAGGCCTTTGATCAAGGACAATACATATATGTTAAAAGTGTTGACCAGACATAGACCCAATATCCACTCACATTCAATATAATAATAATAATAATAATCTATTTTTTAAGGTCACAGCTAAGCCAATACACCAATTTGGTGTATGAGACCCCTTTATTTGTGGGATGCGATTTGACTGGTAAAGTTTACGAAGGTATACATACCCTACTCCCCTGTGGATTTGAACCTGTGACCTCTTAAGTGGAAACACATGTTCTTAACCATTAGGCCCACTCAGGCTATATTGAAGTTTGATAGTATCTTAAATGTTTTGAAAGTGACCCAACATTAGTTATCGAGACATCCTAAATGACAAGTCCACAAGCTCCTCATGGGATATGGCAAGCCACTTAGAATGAAGCAAGAAGCAATAAAAATAAATTTAAATTTAGAGGAATTTAAATTTGCCCGTGTAAAGAAATTGGTTAACGAGGTGGCACATTAGTTGGGAAACAAAGTGGTTACATCCAAAACAATGATGCATTGGGTAAGATGGACTTTAGATTGGCAAAATAAAAAAGATTGGAAGGATGAGTTAAATAGGCATTTAGGACTGCTATCTCATTTTTATTTTTACTTTGATGCGACTAGTGTGAAGGGAATTGTGAGTCAAAGTTGTTGAATGGCGAGTTTGAATCATATTAGATTGGAAAAGAGTTTTTTTCGGCTTGGTTGACTAAGTTTGACTTGCAATTAATCACAAATTTAACTTGGTTTGTTTGATTTAAACTTGCCAAGATGGCTATAAAACCCCCTTAAACTTTGAATCTAATCATTTTTGTAGTTGACATTTTTTCACTAATTTTTCCCTGATCTAAGTCATACTCTTGGCTCATCTACTTCATCAAGTTTTCCTTAATTTCAAGTCTAGTAACTTTGGGATGGAACAAGGTTTCAATCAACATTTATGGGGACATTTGTCTCCAAAAATTATAAGGACAAGTCTAAACATTCTAATTTTTGGACTTTTTTCGACAACCATCATTGGAACCCGACAACCATCATCAGAATCTGACTATGTAATTATTGGTGAAATTACAATTTTTCATTACTTAAGTTGCATTTTTGAATGCATAAATGGATTCAACACCATGAGAAACCCCTATTGCACCTAGATTGTGCAATCTCAACAATTGATATATGCAATTCTTCTAAATTTTTGGTTAGAATTTGGGAAAATTGGTTGGAAAAATGTGCACGGAAAAGGTTCTAAAAGTAGTATGTTTAAACTACTTTAAATTATAAAGGCTACAAGGTACTACTTGGGGATCATTTAGACAATGAATATTAAGGTGACTTGCCTCGCAACCCTAGACTGTAATCAGACTTTATTTATGGAAAAAATAGTTCCTAAGCATATGAGTATGGGTGAATTCCATAGGAGTGGTGAATTTATTCATTGATCCAATTTGTATGTGTCATTAAAGTATGGGTGATTCAAGCAGGAGAGTGTGCCCTCACACTAAAGTCACGTCAGTTGCCAAAGTTCAACAAGAGGATCCATTGGAATAAATGGAAAGTTTAGGTCATTTTATGGCTTAGTATGGCCAACCTCATAGCTTCCATTAAAGAGAATGTCATCAACCTAGAAGACATCGAGAATTATAATGGAAAACCTTTACCATGCAATTTGTGAGTTGAACCAATGTCTTAAAGATGAAGATGAATAGAAGACATCAAGAATTATAATGGAAAACCTTTACCATGCAATTTGTGAGTTGAACCAATGTCTTAAAGATGAAGATGAAAAAAATGCTATTGAGTAGGTAAAGTATAAGAAAAAACAATTGCATTGATGGAGAAGCAAGTTGCCCTTTATCAAGTCTCAAAGTAACAAAAACAAGAGGAGTTGTTCACACAGGAAATTCATCACAAACTAGAGTACCTCACTAACTTCATGGCAAAGTACCAACCCTTGAATTACATGGAGTAGAACATGGCCCAATGACTTTCAAGGAACCACCTAAGTGCATAAATTTATGCCAACTCTTCTTTATTTAAATTTATAAATATGTCTCTTATTAGTTTGGTGTATCTATGCGGTATGGTTCTATTTCCTAGTTAGGGTAATACAACATCAATTTTTTGTTTCACATTAATGTAATTGGTTGTGAACAAGCTTTTTTTTTTGTAAAAAATTAATTCACATAAGTAACATGTGATGCATTGTAACTAGACTTGATCAAATAAGTCAATTAAAGGGAAACAGTTGAACCAGTGCTCAAAATGGACCATGTTAAGCAACCCCTAATTATAAGTAGAAGTAGCAATTAGTAGATTAGGTTACACTCTCTTACAATTATGATCCATGCACTACGAGCATCAGCTATAATATTTGACATTCTAGGGATGGCCCATTTTATTCCTAAGTTTTGAGCTAAGTAATTCTACCTTTTTTTGTAATGAGTTTCCTCCCAATACTCAAGTTTCCCCACTTAAACATTGTGTTCATTGTGATGTTATGTGGTTGATGTAGTGAATGAACATATTCATGCTACCACATGTAGTGTGAGGGATGGAAGACCACCACACTGTATGCACCACTAATAAGGAGAGAAAGAGAGTGGAGTTGCCATTGGATTTTAGGGAAAACTGAGAAACCTTAGGGTGAGAAAGGAGAGGATCGAAGAGAGGGGGAGGGATACTAGGTTAATTAATGTTTTAGATATTATTAAGGTACTTCACTTAGGTTTCATATCAGGTTTTACCAACAATTTAAGAAAGAAAATTAAAGTAACAATATAGGGTTAATTCACTAAATATTCGTTTGGTCGGCTAGAAACCTTAATGTTGGAAAAACAAAGAGAAGTATGGAAGGAACTCACCTAAAAATCATTATTTGATGTGTTGAAGCTACTTGGGACAAAGAAGAGAGTTTTGATACGTCTCTAAGAGTGATCCACATCTTGGGCAATCCTACACATACAACCCAACTTTACTAGACTTGTACCCAATCTCCAATACATACATACATACATACATACATACATACATACACACATACATACATACATACATACATACATACATACATATATATATATANGATAGATAGATAGATAGATAGATATGTATGTATGTATGTGCAAATAAAACTATATATGTGACCACAAAAGGTAAAATAAATGAACGTGTTGAATAGAGAAACCTAAGTTCCCTCAGTGAGGATGATACTTCCCTTTCCCTAGTTACAATGGAACCTCCCTTGAGGTTGTAGGGGTGAGTGGTATAAGGTATGAGTGGAACTATGCCAATGAAGATGCCTTAGGATGAATCAACAAGCATTCAAGGTTGGAACCAAGATAATCATAAGAGATCTCTATAGAGGTGGTAAAGATGATAGGTGAAAGCAACCCAAAACCATCAGAGAGGTGGAAGATAATATAGATCAAGCCGTGTCACAAATACAAATGTGTACTCGCAAGATAGTGTTTCAAAGATAGTTGTTTCAATAGGCTTAGAAAGATTAATAGAAATGTATAAATATGCAAGGGAATGACCTCAATGCATAAGTGTATGTTAGGTTAGTTGTTTGAGGGCCCAAGTTGTACAACAAAATCATGTTGCATGGTTTGATTCGATACCGTGGATTCTATAATATTGTGTCATGAGTTTTTAGGCCCAAACACTACAAGGAGAACACCTTCTAGCAGAGGTTTTTACATAATCTTGCCAAAACAATTATACGTTCTTTGTTTAAAGCGGAGTTTTTTAGCAGAGGTGGTTGACGTGAGATTTTTGCCGAGGTTTTTTACCGGTGCACATGTAAGGTACATATGCATTAGTGTGCACATAAAAAATAATGCTCTCGTGCTTAAATTTTCAAAATCATTGTCACAAGTTATAATAAAAATAACAAGCATCGATCAAAGTGCACCAGTGTCGTTGAATCTTATGACCCAATGTGTATCACTTTCGTCAAGCGCAACGTGGTAGGGTAAATAAAAAAATTTACCAAAATAATTTTCATTGAAACACTTCATCCCATGCTTGAAATATTTCAAGCAAGCACCGATGCTCACTCTCCTTCCAAAGACGCCCTGTTTTTGGTGATCTACAACTAGTTGCATAGCTCCATTGGTAGATTCCACACATTTCCAAATTTTGGAAATTACCATGAATTTTCATTTTCTCTCAACGATGGAACCATGCCCCCTCCGGACAGAGGAGAATAGGTAAATTTTTTATTACCTTCCTATTTGCATTTTCATCCGATTAAAATTTGAATTTAGCTTGAAATTTGGCAATTTTTTCAATTTTTTTCCAATTCCGCGTGGTGTGATTGAATGCTTTGGCTCACCTCAAAATAGTGCATCCTATGAAAAATCATAGTAAGAACAACCATGAGTGCATATAATCTAAATGTACACACATGTTCCATTCAAGGAAGAGCACCACGATAAATTTTAAAAAACAAAGCGGTGCAGCTTTTGTGATGCCTCTCAACCAGTGCATCGTTTGTGATGCCCCACACCCTGTGTGTTATAAAGGACAATTATCTCTAAATAACATGTTGAGTCTCTTGGAACACTGTAGCACAAGTGAGTTCCATTTAATTAAGTGCACCATTATGTTTATGACTCATAAAATTTAACGTAATGGTGCAACCATTTTAACCAAATGCATTGGTGTTGTTAACCGAACCGCATCGAGACATGTATTGATTGACTTGGCATAGTGGGGCTTCTCGTTGGACGCCCCATTACCAGTGCTCTATGATTCACAATGCACCGCTAAACAAAACACCAGTGCTCCAATGACACAGTAGCACGCGGGTTGTCAAAATCATTTCATTTAGCCACGAATATTCCAGATTTGATTTGTAAACACATGTGCATTGTTTTTTAAATAATTCTATTTTAAGATCTGTGGGTTTTGGATCTCAAGGATATCATTTGTAAAGTATAAATATCCAATCATGAGAACCTTCAAGGGACATATATGATATGATATCGAACCTCTGTAATGTTATATTGTTGATTCGATATTAATATAAAATTATAGATAACTATCAATTTCATGTGTTGTGCATTTTAATTATGTAGGTTCAGTTTTGTAGCGTTCTTTAGCAGCGTCCACCAAGCCAAGAGGCCCCCTTGTGTGAGGTATATGTTTCTTTGATTTCAATTAGTTTTATTTTAATATAGCATTTGTGTGAGTCTGATTTCTGTCATTTCATTTCTTGCAAGTTTTCAATTTCATTCATGAATTTTGTTTTTAATATTACAGAAATACTACTGCACATAATTGTTATGTGAATAAAGATTGTCTTATTTCAATTTCATCGAACATAATGATTGAAAGCCTATAATTGCATTACAATTGATAGTCCAGTTAACAATTTCACGTTCTTAGTATCATTTATGTAGTTTCCCATTAATTTTATTTCTACAATATTGCACTCACTATGTTTTCTATAGCTAAGAAACAACTATGTTTCTGCAACATAACAATGAACAATTTTGTTTTTACATAATGTTCATTTAGAAATAGGTCATAAACTAAGTCCTGCATATATTGTGCATGCACTTCATCAATTTACAAATCCTGGACTGATGTTTATTTAATGTAGCATAGTTCACTCAATTGAATTAACTGACACACACCACTTCATTTGCAATAAAACAATTTAACCTAGTGGTGCCTTTAGGTACAACAAATGCACCAATGTTTTAAAGAGAACAACATTGGTACGCACTGGTAAAATACATGGTGGTGCAACAAGAAATGTGGTGCACCGATGCGTAACAATAACAACACTGCATGGAAGTTTTGTTTGTCTGAGATAGAGCACTGTTTGCGGTGTGTAGTTATTGTTTTAGGCACACCAGTTACCTTTCTACATTTTTTTGCAAAATAAAATTAATTTTAGTTTTTGTTAAATAAAAGTTATTTATATATGTATGTTTTTTATAATTTCAATTTATTTTATCTATATATGTGCCTAAAATTATTTGTATGTGAATTAGAGACAATGATGATGAGAGGAGGAGAAAAAACAAGTCAAAATGTACACATTTGTACTTGAGTGGGAGGCTGGAGAGAGGGAAAGGGATTTGTTCATTTTCCCTATTTCACAATAGACATGTGCCCTTTTGATGGATGTTGGCATCCTCAAGTTTTGTGAGGAGGGTACATCCCTCAAGGGGAACTCTTCATTGTTACAATATTTGATCCGTCGTTGGGATTATGGTCGACAGACATTCAGGTTCAGTCTCGATCTGTGGTGTTAGCCCACGAAGGAGGATGTTTATTTCATCACTGAGTTGTTTAGGAAGGGGGAGGCTTTTCCCCAGTTCCCTGATCTACTACCTAGTGTTGCATGAGAGACCTAGCTAGCATATGTGTAGAGATATGTCAATACTAACGTCCTTTCCCCTTCAAGATTCCAGGTTCCTAGTGTTCAGATGCGGATGAGATCATTTCATAGAGAGGAGGTTAGGTGCATGTGTCTTATTATCTCGACACTATCATACTCTAGTTTTGATGGGAAACACATTAGTTTCCCTTTGATGCATTATGTAGATAGTGTAGTGCAGAGGCCCTAATTGGTTAGGTAGTTGCAGATGTTTTTGAGACAGTTTTTTTATGCATTGGATTGTTTTCGCACTATTTTAAATGGGAGGAGATTCTTCCCATTCACGTTAGATTTATTTACATTATTTTATGAGAGGTTTCATGCCACTTGACCAGGAGTACCATGCTTTCCTTGAGGTGTTTATATACTTTTTCATAGTAACTTATCTCCTTTAGGGATTTCTTGTTGCAACCACTTTACCCATTGACTAAGACTTGTAACTAACTAGGGGCTTCTTGACCACTCTTCGAGGCTTCCAACTTTACAAGGCCATATCTCCCTAATAGTGAGGAAACACATGGTGTTCCACACATCACTGGAAAAGAAGCGACATGTATTATCCATCTATTATATTCTTCCCTAAAATTACACTATCCTTCATGTCCATATTCCTTAATCATCTTCAGGTCCCATACCCAAACCTCCGGGGCTACATGTAGACTACATCAAATGCACCCAACTAACACATCATCAATATCGGTAATACAAATTTCAATCAACTATCCAACATCCCTAGACTTCTCCAAGGGTCGACATCAATATATAAGAGTTGACATCGATATCTAAGGATTGACATCAATCTATAAGGGTTGAAATCAATGGAAACCAACTTTCTTAACCAAATGTCCAACATAACTCAACACGCGGCTCTATATCAAGAACCATGAATCACCTTGAAATGTGGCACAATATATGTTGGACACACGGCACCATCACCACTTGACACTTGTCATTTCTCTTCCAAATATTTTCATCTATATGGCCAAGGCATCATGACAGGTGGCACAACCATTTCTTGACACATGGCACCATCCACATCACCCTCTTAATCCCTTTGGCAGGAGATCAATGGTCTATATCTCCTTTCAAAGTTCCTGCATTCACATCATATCAACGATCCATATCTCCTCTCAGAGTTCCTTCGTTCATGACAGATCGAAAGTCCATATCTCCTCTTAGAGTTCCTCCATTCATGACAGATCAATGGTCCAGATCTTCTCCTAGATCCCCCACCTTATACCTTCGACAATGACACGCTGAAATCAATGACCTAGATTACACCGAGGTTCTTTGACCAATCAATGGTCTAGATCTACTATCCTGTAGACCTGAAATTTATGATTAAAATAGGGTCCCAAGGACCTCCTCATTGAAAGGGGACCCACTTTTACTCCACCAACCTATCCTTGGATGACATATGTCACCCCTTGGACACATGGGTTGCGTAGCTGAAAATCCACATCATCAAGATGTTAGCATTTGCTTTTCCATCTAAGTAAGGGTTTCCTAGATCAACGATGGAGGGTTTCGTTCAAAAAGAGTCATAGCTAGATGGATGTCATTTACTCCCATATTGCAGCATCATCGACACTCCTAGCACGACCTTCACTCTCTACCTTAGATCACCACCGATGACATATGTTGCATTGACAGTTCATATCTCTCCCGAAACACCATCAATCAAATCAATGGTTATCATTTTCACTTCGGCTTCTAGTGTCATTAGGCCTTGTACCAACCTTGGCACCTGGATATTTCCGATGATACACCTTGCCATCAAACAGTTGAGATCTCTTAATCGGGCAAGTTGATGGCTACGATCTTCCTTGGGTTAAAACAAGGTTTACGATAATATAAATCACCGATTTGGGGACTTAGCCATTTATTTAAATTCTATAGGATCGATTCCCATCCTACAAGATCAAAATCACTCTGCATATATCATATGTTTTTCAAGGTGAAAGAATAATGCACTTGCATATATTACAATATTTCCACAGAAGAAAATAAGGTCTTTCGCAGGCGTAAACCGTACACTTTGTCCATTCCCATGATTTACCAGGTTCAGTAAAAACTATCGCAACCCATATAGATTTCACATGCATTACATTCATTGATCCTAAATGTTTATCATTTAAATCAAACATTCACTCATGCATACATATAAATATATCATGTACAAAATCAACAACATCAGCCAAATAATTATCTGATAAAGAATTTT
Organism: Picea mariana; assembly: GCA_032191745.1. NCBI lineage: Eukaryota > Viridiplantae > Streptophyta > Pinopsida > Pinales > Pinaceae > Picea > Picea mariana. The sequence continues at coordinate 216,173 of JASDQU010101043.1, forward strand.
CCAATGTCGACTGACTGTGGGTGTTTTCCTTTCCACCCAACCATAGGATCTCCATGCTTAGTAGCTTCAGTTGCAGGCCACCCTCATGCCAACCCATGATACCACTAGGGAATTCTCTAGACTCACTTCTCCTTGCTCAAGCCTCTTCGAGGTTTATCAGATGCCTTCCAACATCAAGCTCACAACCTCTGAGCTCGTGATAGGTTCTTGGGTTCTTTGACTAGTCCTGTGACCAACTTCTTTCTCTGAGACTCCCTTCTAAACTCTTCTCAAGTTATTCTTCTTATTTTTAGATTTGGGTTGCACCCCCTATGCCTCCCTTGTTTCCCTTCTCTTCCTTTTTTCCCTTCATGCATTTCTTGCACATAATCTCTTTGGAAGGTTCTCGACTTGTCCCCCCCCTTCCTTCTATCAGACGACACCTGTGGGTCAATCATGGGAACTCATGAGGTCTTTCCTACTATCCTATGACTAACAACTATTGGTATCCCATTCAGACCTCCATACTGCCATTCATTGAGGGTGGTTGGTTGCTCAACCTCCAATCCTCCCTTATGAACTAATTTTCCTTGAAATCGAGGCTAATGGAATTAAATTTTTATTTCCAATTCACTTATTTTGGCAAAGTGGAATTGAGTCATATTATCATAATGAACCCTCTCTATTTTCCCTCACTCTTTCCTCTAGTGTTGTCATGGATAGTACTCGGGGATTTACCCCCACAGTCAGTTGTTGGCATTTTTGATTGATCATTAATACATTTATATTGTTTGCATGTCATAGAATGGAAATCATTAATTAGAATTAATTACATATAATCAGAGGTTTAGAGAGGGGGTGTTACAATACCCTCCCCCTCAAAGGAATATCGTCCTCATTGTTATTTTCTTAGTAACACCTGTCGTGCCTTATCTTTCAGCTGCTTTAGCAATGTATTCCTTTTCTTGGTCTAGTCCTTTCTAGACTCTTAGCCTTTGTCACATGCCTACAATAGTTTCAAACAACAAGCATATTAATCACAATTTCATGCAAAAACATTTTATTGTTGTTCATAACTCAAGGGGCAAATTTTACATATCAACACAATATTTATCTGTGTAGTTCATGGATCTACATCCATATGGCTATCTCATTAATGTGGCTTTCTTGTTTCCTTGAGATACCCATTGTGTGCATGATCTAATTCAACAAATGACAAAATTTCAGAGAATCCATTGAGTCTTACTCATGGGATATCGATGTCTCCCCTTCCTTTCGATCACTCGCCTTTCAGGCTCAGGATTAGGCATCCCCTTATTTTTTATACAGTCCCTCGAGTGATCCATATTTTCTACCCAGTCTTTATCACACAAGAAGAGTTTTAGAGACTTCATTGAGTCTTATAGCTAAATAATCCCGCAAGATTTCTTTGTCGAGGTGTCCCTGTGGCTTTCTCTTTCGAAATCATCCCTTTGGCCTATGTTACCACAACATACCATTCTTAAGGTTATCATGACTTATCATAAAGTTCTCTTATCATAACAATGACCCTCTTTCATGCTTTCTTATTTGAAAACCATCATCTCTCCTCCTTGAAAAAATATTTTCATTTCACCTTTTTTCATATGCATTCATAAATTTGTGAGATATTTTCATTAATTTTCAATCAAAATCTCTTTCAAATATGTCGCCCATAGATTTTCAAATTCACAATTTCATTTCATTTCATTTTCAGATATGTTTCAAATTGGAACCAGAGTTCACAATCATGAGATTCCTTCGCACAACACTTTGGCTCTTTACAACCAACATGTATTGGTCTTCCTCATGGGCTTACTATATTTCCATATTCAAGACCATCTTTCCTACAGTTTCAATACTCACACAACCAAACAAATTGTTAGTTTCTCATGAATATCACATTTTTATTGTACATAGTTTTAGAACTATGCATACTAACAATTACATCACATTTATCTATTCAGTGATATAAAATAAAAGGGATTATCATTCCTCACACATACTTTATCTTAGCATACCAAAAATTTCAAATGCGGCTAGTCATTAAACAAATTTAATCAATGTGCCAATGTCCATGGCCACATTCACACACATTGCACCCTTGCATTGATTTTAGTCTACTACATTTCATGTTAGGCACTCTTTCCCTTGTGTGTTGGAACTCATCCAACCTCTCACCACATGGATTACCTATCCACATTCATTATTACAACATAGATGTTCTTCCTTCTTTGATTTATCATAGCCTCTAATCAACATACATGAAATTGCAATTTTCTCATGAATGCATTCAAGCATTCTTTATTCACTAGTTGTTAATGTTTATGCCATTATTATAGTTCTTTGCATTTCAATAGATAAGAGCATCATAAGAACAAGATCACTGAGAAATACACATTCACAAGAGACACAACATTTATCTCGGGAAACTCTCTAGGGGAAGAAAACCCAACAAAACTTCCTTATCATAAATAGCTTAAACAATGTTCAAGAGATAACTCAAACCAATACAGATAGTCCTCCCCAAGAGATGCGCCACTCTTCTTCTCCTCTCTCCAACTGGTAATTGTAGCTTGCCTCATAAGATAATGAGCAAGTGAGTTGTGTGTTTGAAGTGAGGCGCTAGCCTTTTAATTATACTAGATTGGCACGTGTGAAAGGTCACAACTGGCAGGGCTGACCTCTCACTCTGGGTGGGTAAACCCACCTTTAATTAATTCTGGGTCTTCCATAATAACTACTGGGGCCGGCTTCTTATTTTGTCCTTTGTAATTGTCTGATGACCAATCCGCAAAAGGGGATTTGGTCCTTATACAATTACCGACATGATTAATCCTCAATGGGGATTAATCTAATAACAATAATAATAATAATAATGACATGATTATTCCACAATGGGGATTTAATCCAATAATAAAATAATAATAAGAATGCTCTTTGCAGTTACATTATTTCAACACTCCCCCTTAACAAGAAGGGTATTCTTCATCAGCATCAGGCGAGAGAGGTCTACATCATCAGTGGTATCTAGAGGACAGTATCGTCAATATCATCTTGAAACATTGTCTAGCACATTTACGAGTCATCGGAAGTTTTCTTCATCAGCAACATCATCATTCTTAAAAGAATGTTATCATCATCTGCATCAAATATGTATCAGTAAAAATGATAGCTCATCACAGCACTAGGTTGGCACATCACAGTACTACACTAGCTCAATGTCACAACGGTTAAGCTGGTAGCTTAGTGTCAGTCACATCTTGCTTTACATCTAACNGAGAGAGGTCTGCATCATCAGTGGCATCTGAAGGATAGTATCGTCAATATCATCTTGAAACATTGGCTAGCATATTTACGAGTCATTGGAAGTTTTCTTCATCGGCAGCATCATCATTCTCGAAAGAATGCTATCATCATCTGCATCAAATATGTATCAGTAAAAATGATACCTCATCACAGCAATAGGCTAGCACATCACAGTACTACACTGGCTCAATGTCACAGCGGTTAAGCTGGTAGCTCAGTGTCAGTCACATCTTTCTTTACGTCTAACAACTAGGTCAGAAGCAAAGAATATCACCATCTCGCTTTACGTCTAATAACTAGGTCAGAAGCGAGGAATCACAACAGCATGCTTTACGTCTAACAACTAGGTCATAAGCATGACTCATCTTGCTTTACGTCTAACAATGAGGTCAGAAGCAAGGAACACATCAACATCTCACTTTACATCTAACAACGAGGTCAGAAGCGAGGAATCATCTTGCTTTACGTCTAACAACTAGGTCAGAAGCAAGGAATCAACGGTGTCATGCTTTATGTCTAACAGCGAGGTCAGAAGCAATGACTCATCTTGCTTTATGTCTAACAACGAGGTTAGAAGCAAGGATCACACGGCGTCATGCTTTACATCTAACAGCGATGTCAGAAGCATGACTCATCCTGCTTTACGTCTAACAGCGAGGTCAGAAGCAAGGATCACACAGCGTCATGCTTTACATCTAACAGCGAAGTCATAAGCATGACTCATCTTGCTTTACGTCTAACAGCGAGGTCAGAAGCAAGGATCACATAGCGTCATGCTTTACGTCTAACAGCCAGGTCAGAAGCATGACTCATCTTGCTTTACGTCTAACAGCGAGGTCAGAAGCAAGGAATATACAGACTTCCCCTTTCAGGGAGGGTCCTTTCGGACTATACCAAGCCTATCTCGAAAGTGTTCAAACTTTACACGAGATAGAGGCTTAGTCAACACGTCAGCGACATGTTCATCCGTGCTAATGTACTGGAGCTT
>JASDQU010101043.1:220566-279946 GCA_032191745.1 Picea mariana
AAGTTAAAAGAAAAATTAATGAGATGGTTAAGGCATGTTCAATGGACATGAATGGACTGAGCACCATGGCATATTTGAAAATCATACCTTTAGGTTCCTATGACTTCATAATTGGAATGAATTGGTTGGACCAACACCATGATATCCTATATTGTTATAATAAGGCATTTACTTGCTTGGATGAGGAAGGGAACCTAAGGACAATAGAGGGAATTCTCAAGGCAGTAACCGTCAGAGAAATTTCAGCATTGTAGCTGAAGAAAATTTCACAATGTACAACAAGTTGATACAATGGAGGACATGAGAATAAATCTACCTAGGATCTATGCATCCCTGGACAACAAGAAAGTTGAGTTTCAATCACATATTATTGAAGTGGAAGGTAATATCAACAACCAAACCATTGTTATTTTAATTGATTTAGGAGCTAGTCATAGTTATATAGATCCTAATATGGTGGACATATTTCATTTTCCAAGAAGCAAGTTTGGAAAATCTTGGTTGGTGCAACTAGCTACCGAAGTTAAAAGAAAAATTAATGAGATGGTTAAGGCATGTTCAATGGACATGAATGGACTGAGCACCATGGCATATTTGAAAATCATACCTTTAGGTTCCTATGACTTCATAATTGGAATGAATTGGTTGGACCAACACCATGATATCCTAGATTGTTATAATAAGGCATTTACTTGCTTGGATGAGGAAGGGAACCTAAGGACAATAGAGGGAATTCTCAAGGCAGTAACCGTCAGAGAAATTTCAGCATTGTAGCTGAAGAAAAGTTACAGAAAAGGGTGTCAAATATTTGCAACACATATGGAAGAGACACCTAAAGATAAGCTGTCAAATATTGAATATTATGCAGTCCTAAAAGAGTTTGAAGATGTATTTAAAGAAATACCAGGATTAACCCTAGAAGAGACATTGATTTCTCCATCAATCTGATGCCTAGAGTAGCCCCAATATCCAAGACTCCCTACATGATGAGTGCACTAGAATTGAAGGAATTGCAAATGCAATTTGAAGAAATTTTGAAGAAGGGGTATATATGTCCAAGTGTGTCACCTTGGGTTTCTCTAGTATTATTTGTGAAGAAAAAGGATGGAACATTGAGACTTTGTGTACTTCAGGCAGTTGAACAAGGTAACCATGAAGAATAAGTATCCTTTTCCAAGGATCGATGACCTCTTTGATCAGTTGAAAGATGCAAAAATATTCTCCAAGATTGATCTCAGGTTAGGTTATCATTAGGTAAGAATTAAAGAAGAATGCATTAGCAATACTTCTTTCAGAACAAGGTCTGGTCATTATGAGTTCACAGTGGTGCTATTTGGGTTATCAAATGCACCCGTTGTCTTCATGTGTTTAATAAATGGTATTTTTAGAGAATACTTATATAAGTTTGTCATTGTATTTTTAGATGACATTCTTATATATTCTAATTCGGAGGAAGAGCATGAACAACACTTGAGAATGGTATTATAAGTATTAAGGGAGCATCAATTGTATGCCAAATTGAGCAAGTACTTATTTGATTAGAAGCAAATTCATTATTTGGGACATATAATTTTAGAGGAAGGGATAACCGTGGATCCTGAAAAGATAGAGGCCATTAAAGGATGGTCAGTGTCAAATAATGTGATAGAGGTTAGATCATTCATGGGACTTGCAGGCTACTATAGGATATTTATTGAAGAATTCTCAAAGATTGCACACCTAATCACTTCCTTGCAAAACAAGGGTGTGAAGTTTCAGTGGACATTGGATTGTGAAAAGAGTTTCCAACACTTGAAGCATTTATTAACAAGTTCTCCAATACTAAGGATTGTTGATCCAAATGAATACTTCATTTTATGCACTGATGCATGTAAGGAAGGGCCAGGTGGAGTCCTCGGTCAAAATGGGTATGTTGTATGCTATGAATCAAGGAAGTTGAAGGAGCATGAAAGACACTATGTTACTCATGATTTGGAGTTGGAAGCCATAGTGTATGCCTTGAATATGTGGAGGCACTACCTCATGGGGAAAGGTTTGAGATGAGGACAAACCATAGTGGTCTGAAATATTTATTTGGATAGCCAAATCTAAATGCCATACAAAGCAGGTGGTTAGAATTTCTCAGTGAATATGGCTTTGATATAAAGCATATCAAAGGGAAAGAGAACATGGTGGCTGATGCACTTAGTAGAAGGGTGCATGAGTTGCATGTGACGACCATTAGCATGTACCAATCATATTTGAAAGAAAAAATCTTAGAGGCTGCAAAATTAGATTTGCAATACATGGAAATAATAACAAAATTACAACAAGGTATTTTGTAGCAGAAAATTGAAGACTATAAGCTAGAAAATGATGCAATTCTCTTGTACAAGGGAATAATTTATGTACCAAATTCCCAGGAATTGAAAAATATGATATTGAGAGAAATGCATAATGTACCTTATGCTGGGCACCTAGGTTCTCATAAAACTATTGCAACTGTCAAGAGCCAATGTTATTGGTCATGAATGAAGAAAGAAATTGTTGATTTTATTGCCAAATATTTGGAGTGTCAAAAGGTTAAGGCTGAGCATAGACACCCAACTATTTTGTTACAACTATTACCCATTCTTGCGTGAAAATGGGAAGTTGTAAAAATTGATTTCATCACCAAACTGCTCAGAACAAACAAGAAGCATAATTCTATCATGGTAGTGGTGGATAAGCTTACTAATGCTGCCCATTTTATTCCAGTAAAGCTCACTCACAAGGAAACCAACATTGTTGATATTTATATGAGATTAATTACTCGAATACATGGTATACCCAAGACAATTTTGTTTGACAAAGATCCAAAATTTACATCAAATGTTTGGAAAGGATTATTTAATGGATTTGGAACAAATTTGAATTTTAGCACAACTTATCATCCATAATGAAATGGACAAACAGAGAGGGTGAATCAAGTGATTGAGGATATGCTGAGGATGTATGTGATGGATGAACCATCAAAATGGGAATATTACCTACACTTAATAGAGTTTTCTTATAACAATGGGTACCAAGTATCTCTAAAGATGAGCCCATTTGAGACTCTTTATGGCATAAGGTGCAACACACCGGTAAGTTGGGAAACCCAACAGATAGAGTAGTGGTTGGGCCAAAATTACTCAGGGAAATGGAAGAGAAAATGTTGAAAATAAAATAGAATTTAAAGACTACCCAAAATAGGAAGAAAAAATATGTTGATAAGGGAATAACTCTCAGAGATTTCAAGGTGGGTGACCATGTATTCTTCAAAATAAAGGCCAACAGAAGTTCCCCAAAGTTGGGAAATTGTTCAAAGTTGGCAACTCGTTATTGTGGGCCATTTGAAATCCTAGAGAGGATTGGGCCTATAGCATACATGCTTGCCTTGACAACATCAATGTATATTCATAATGTATTCCATGTATCATTGCTCAAAAAATATATACCAGATGATAATCATGTATTCATGCAGAGAAAGAAGTCGCCTTTCAAGTGCATCTGGGGTGCATATTGTACTAGAAGATCAAGCAGGTTCGAAATCAAGCCATAGATATAGTAAAGGTCCAATGGACCTGGTACGATCTTGAAGATGCAACTTGGGAGAATGAGGATCCTATGCAGTCAGAATATGCGCATCTTTTTGAGGATTTTTGAAATTTTGGTTGTATATGTGTATATATTACAGTGAGGAAAATGCATAAATAAGGGGGAGGGGAATGTAATACCCCTAGGCCGAACCCAAATTATAAATGTAAATACAAATGTACTTAATCTAGTGAGCTATTTGATATCATTTTGTGTGCACCTTCCATGGTATAGTGCACACATGTACTGCACACTAAAATGATGAAGTGTGCACATTCTAGGATATCACACACAACAAAACTTAAGTGCATGAGATTTGAAGGCCAGAGAGCCTTTGTGTATATGTTGTGTTTTGAGGTTGGTGAGTCGGGATGCATAAATGACAGTTGATCTATAATGTAAATGTAATCACACACAAATATTAATAAAAAACACATCAGTGCAGCAGACCAGCCATGTAAAAGAGTATGGGGGACTAAACTCCACTAGTTAGGGAAAGGGGGCTAAAAGTTAAGGATAAGGGGCTAAGCTAGGGAGATTAAGCCAAAAATGAATATTATATTAATATTCCTTAAAGTATAAAGTATGTATGATTATTTTATCCTAATTTCTAAGGATGGGGACAAGTGGCCAAAGTAGTTCTCAACATGACAAGTGTCAAGTTGGGAACATGCATACATATAGTTTGAACTTAGTTAACTTTCCCATCACTCCATCATCATGCATTCACTCATTCAACTGTCCTCTGTATATTCTTGTCACTATACATGTACCTGTACCCATATTCATACCATTACCTCTACTTGGTTATCTTAGGAGTTGGACTGAAGAAGCAGGTTGTCAGGCCTATGTGATATTGAAGAGGCGGGTTGTCGGACCCATGAGAAATTATCTCTAGGTGAGAGAATTGTTTGGAATTGATTTCCAGAAGGTGCCAAACTACAACTATAAGGCTCTGGGACTTCCTTTCTGACCTGTTGTTGAAACTCTGGAAAGGAAGTGGGGTAACTGAGGGACTATTGAGCAGAGAAGGGGCACACTTCCTGGGGTGGGAGAGGCATGTGGGGAATGAGGTACTGTAGGATATTAGTTTGAGTTGGCACCTATGAAAAAGTTTTTCCTACTGCCTGAGATACATCATCTTGGTTAGGATTTCCTTTACCCAGGTGGAGTTTAGACCCAACTCGGGGGTGACCCAATGCTGAGAGTTTGAGCAGTGTGGTCTAAGGCTGGGAGGAATGTGGAAGGTCTGCACGTAGTTGGTGATAATTTTTATGTAGATAAGTGTCAATTGTGTGTTAAATTACATGCTGCATTATTATGTATGTGTTTATTTTTATGGTTTTTTCCTGTGTGTGATGCATGTGTATTTTTATTATTATTATGTATGAATCTATGCATTTGCGGAGTTTCTATATGTTTTAATTATATATATAGTTCAAAATTTTTATGTGGAATAGCCTAGTTGGATGTTGGGGATGCTACAGTTGTCGTCTAAACCATCATGTCCTTTTCATCGTTGGGATTCTACTCTCATGGAGCTTCAACATCCCATGACCAAAAAGTTCCAACGACACTGTATCGGGACTGCTTCAGATCCAACGGTCCTTTGGATGAGCATCCCATGGTTCTGGTTTTGTCAATGATCCAAAATAGTATGGGTATTTATTCCCATATCCCACCTTTTATTAAGGAGATGAGTAAGGTCCACAGATGATCTACGGTCATTATTATATCTCAACGGAGCATTGATTAATGACTATCATTAATCCATGAAATCTCATTGTTGGAAGTGTTTGTCTTCCTTATGCGACTCTAGGATAAACCTTAATTCCTACGATGACCAACCATGATTCCCCTACCTCCATATCTAATGGTTCAAATTGCATTTACATATATAAGGGTTTCTAGCCCTCTGAGGGACACACTTTCTCCTCAGCCAAATCTGCTATTGACACATGTCATACTAACAATCACATTGGCTATCATGTTGTCACACCATGTCATCAGGACTTCATCACCCATTTGGGCTTTTCTATCATGGCCATGTGGAACCCACGATAGATCGATGGTTGTCGCTAAACCCCACCTACTCATCGATCAATAACCCTGATCATCTCTCAGAGTCATTTCGTCAAATTGCATATCTTCTTTACTAGAAACTCACTCTGATTGACCCGCTTGGATATATGGCGAAGATCTTATCCTTTTTCCTCCAATCAATGGTTGAGATCAAGAGAAACCCCTTTAAGGCCTTTTCAAAAAAATAGGCCTGCTCTCATCCTGTCAACTAATTGACTATCGACACACATAATCCCTTAGGATACGCTAACTAAAACCTATATTGAAACGTGGCCCTACCACTTCCTACCACTTGGGTGACACGTGGCATACATAACTCAACATAGGGTTCTATATCAAGAACCCTAAATCACCTTGACACATGACATAGTCTCTACAGGACACTTGACACCATCGCCACCCAACACTTGTCATTCATCTTCCACAGATTATTTCCTATAGGGATAAGTAATCATGGCATGTACCACAACCCTTGCTTGACACATGGAACCATCCACATCACCCTCTTAAGCCCTTTGGTAGGAGATCAATGGACTATATCTCCTTTTAGAGTTCATGTGTTCACAATATATCAACAGTCTAGATATCCTCTCGAAATTCCTCCATTCACAACATATCAACAATCCATATATCCTCTCAGAGTTCCTCTATTCACAACATATCAACGGTCCAGATCTCCTCCTGGATCACCCGCCTTACACCTTTGATGAATACATGTCGACATCAAGAACCTAGATTACACTGAGGTTCTTTGACTGATCAACGATTTAAATATACTATCCCGTAGACCTGATGTTGTGATTAAAACAGGGTCCCAAGCACCTCCTCATCAAAAGGGGACCCACTTTCACTCCACCAGCCTACCCCCAGATGACATCTATCACCCCTTGGAAACATGGGTTTTCAAGTTAGAAATCCACATCATTACAACGTCGTCATGTTGTTAGCATTTCCTTTTCCATTTAAGTAAGGGTTTCCTAGATCAACAGTGCAGGGTTTCATTCAAAAAGAGTCACATATCGATGGATGTCATCGACTATTGTACTACAACATTGTTGACACTCCCAACACGACCTCCACTCTCCACCTTAGATTTCTGACAATGACAAATGTTGCATCGATGGTTCAGATGTCTCCCAAAACACCATCGATCAAATCAATGATTATCGTTGGCACTACAGATTCTAGTGTTATTGGGCCTTGTATCAACCTTGACACTTGGATATTTACGATGATACACCTTGCCATCAAAGGGTTGAGATCTCTCGATCAGCTAGGTCGACGAATACGATCTTCCTTGGGTTAAAACATGGTTTATGGTAATATAAACAATCTCATCTCATCCTACAAGCTCAAAATCACTCTGCAAATATCATATGTTGTTCAAGGTGAAAGAGCAATGCTCTTGCATATATTGCAATCTTTCCACATAAGAAAACAAGGTCTTTCGTAGACGTAAACCGTCCACTTCATCCATTCCCACGATTTATTGGGTTCAATAAAAACTATTGCAACTAATACATATTTCACATGCATTCAAGTCATTGAGAATACATGTTTTTCATTTAAATCAAACATTCACACATGCATGCATATAAACATATCATGTACAAAATAAACAACATCATTCAAACACTTATCTGATACAGAATTTTCCAATGCCGATTGATTGTGGGTGTTTTCCTTTACACCCAACCATAGGCTTTGTGTTCTTAATCAATTCAAATATAGGCCACTCCCGTGCCACCCCATGATACCCATGATACTCACCTCTCCTAGATTGGGCCTCTTCTAGGTTTACCATATTCCTTACAACATCAAGCTGACGACCTATCATCTCAAGATAGGTTCTTGGGTTCTCAAACTAGTCCTGCGACCAACTCCTTTATCTGATACTCCCTTCAGAACACTCCTCGAGTTCTTCTCCTTCTGTGTATATTTGGATTTCACCCCTATGCATCCCTTGTTTCTCTTCTCTTCCCTTTTTCCCTTCGTACATTTCTTGCATGTAATCTCTTTGGAAGGTTCTCGACCTGTCCCCCCTTTCCTTCTATCATATGACGTGCATGGGTAAGTCATGGGAACTCATGAGGTATTTCCTAATGTACTCTAGTTAACAGTTGCTTCTATCCCAGTCATACATCCATATTCCCATTCATTGAGGGTGGTTGTTTTCTTAACCACCAATCCTCCCTCATTAATTGTTTTTCCTTGAAATTGGGGCTAGGGGAATTAATTTTTTATTTCTAATTCAATTATTTCAACAAAGGGGCATTGAGTCATCTTAGAATAATGAACCCTCTCTATGTTCCCTTAGTCTTTCCTTCAGTGGTATCATGGCTAGTACTCAAGGCTTCACCCCCATAGTCAGTTGTTGCCATTTTTGATTTATCATTGAGTCTGTTAGAACATAACTGAAATTTTCGAATAATAATTAATTTTTCAAATTCCTTTTTGTTTTGTCCTTTTCAAAATAATTTTTTAAAATTTAGGAATATCATTTCTTAGACTAAAATATTATTCATTACATCTTGACATGGAAGATCAAATACCACCCGTTAAAATTTGTCAGTCATCTAGATCGACGTCTCTCGCAACTTCAGAGTTCCAGAAGTGTGAAATGTTTAAACAACAGAGAAATATGAAGTTTACTTCGAGACTTCGTTATTCAGGAGTTCAAGATCAAAATGTTTAAAGTATTAAAAATATCAAAGTATCGAAGCTCTGGAGTCTCGGAGTTCTGATTTTCCACAAAATATTTTAATTAATTAGATGACACATCCTTTGTTAGCTGGCACTCTTTACACGTGGTGACACATGACACTCAGTTTGGGCATTCTTGGTCATAAAATTCACACGATTTAAGGTGACACATGTCACTCAGATTTTCATTACACATCATTAGAAGTGACGTCATCATACCATATCACTTCGGGATATTTTCCTCTGGAAGATCAAATCAAGAACAAATTTAAACAGTGTTGGAGCACCGAAGTGCCAGAATGACCGAAATTATAAAGTACCAAATATTAATGGGTAAAATATGTTTTAGTAAGCGTAATTAATGGTAATTAATCACTCCATGAGTTCAGACTTCAAGACAACTCTATGCACCGCTAATGCAAACTCATGAAGCCCCGAAGTTCCAAAGTCCCGGAGTTCCAAAGCACTTAAAGTTAAAGTGGCCATAAACTGTGATTAATTAAAATGAAACAATCAATTAAAGGATGGTTAATTGCTCTCTGGATTTAGCTTTCGGGAGATATCTATCATTCCTTATTCCAAAATCCCAAATGCTGAAGCATCGAAGTAGCTTATCCTCATTATTCGTGATCATTAAAGGTGTATTTAACGTAGTTAAGGTAAAATATTTGAAAATCTTACGACCGTCAGGTAATAAATTTGACAAATTTGGCATGATTTCCCTGTCATTGGATTAAATGTAAAGATAATTAGTGTTTAGTGTTTTTATTTAATAAAATATTTTTGAACTTCATATCATTTTTCCATTCACATTCAGAACTTTCACATTCAGTAGTTTGGAATGAAAGATTTTTACTTCTCACAGGAGGGATAACATTGGAAAAATAAAAATCATGGCACCACGTAAAATAGGAAAGAAGAAAGATCCATTTGCAGAGGAGCTGAACCCAAATTCAAAAATTATTTTAGATACTACTTCTCACCTGACATATGTTATTAAAACATGGAAGCAGGTTTATGAAATCTTGGAGCAGGAAAATTCCCTCTATTATGATTATTCAAGCGGAGGAGAAGGGGAGTCAATCACAAACAAGTTGAGATAGGTGGCTAAGTCAGAACTTCACAAAGTTGCATCTTGGCCGAAACTGATGCCATATACTGATATGATAAGATGGGCCTTAGAACATGTTGATATTTTGACTAGAACCATCCACAATTATCAGAATACCATTTTTGACTCATTCCAACCCGAGCACATTCAAGTAATGTATAAATTAAATTCCAACCCCAAATATACTTACAATGCATCACTTATAATGAAGTTTTAGGATAATGAATATACAAAATAGGAAAAAACTGTTCATGATATAGTGAAAACCTAGTGGGGAAATGAAAATAAATTCAAAGATGATAGCCATGGTACATACTCTACATTCTCTTGTGATGCCCATATTATGTATACTTCCATGATGCTTAGTAGAATGTTCAAAAATAAAATCCCTACACATTTTACTATAGAGTGGGTTCCTATAATTCATGAAGTTACAGAGAGTTATACTTTTGATTGGTGAAAAATATTGTCATATAGCCTAGCTAAATAGATAGGGGATTACATAACTCAGAAGTCCAAAGGAAAGCATGCTCCTTTCTATATTTCTGCATATATTATGGATGCAATTTGTTTTAGAACCCCATTTCCTCTTATGAATTGGAGCTGGACTCCGAATCCCACCAAGAATATACATTTCTATCATTCTAAATTATGGGAGGAAAATGCAAAATACCGTTTTTATGAGATTTGTCACAACGTAATCATCCCAATTCATGAAGCCCTTTATGGTCAGCCTCCTCCCAAAATTTTCGAACAAATTATGGGGAATCTGGGTGCTATTGCAGACTGGTACATTGAGGAAATTTTTTCTGACATTAGAGTTTTTGGTTGTTTCGGATCTCCACATGCTCTTCTCAAATTTATACCAGATAGAATTGTTTACAAAGAAATAGCCTATCAAACCGTTTCAATAGGCATCACCAAATAACTGAAGGCTGCACAAAAAAGATTTTGGCCGACCTATCCTATACATGTTTGTATATTCTCATTATCATATTTTGGACATGCTAAGGTAGAAGCTTCAACCTTAGATGATATTAAACTAGTTGACATTGAATTCAAGAAGCATGATCCACATAGGGTGGTAGAAAATCATTTGGCTCAGATTAACATGAATAAATACATCCATGAAGATTCACCTTATGATGAGATTTTCAGAGGAGTTAGATCATACGATGAGGTTGTATCCAGATTTCAAAGTCTTCCTCAAGAACAACAATTAGGTTTTCTCATCTTTCAAAAGCACAGAAGGAATAGTTTACCTAAAATATTGCAAGAAGAACAAAGGATTAATCCAACTTCATAGGTGGCACAATCATCAAATCTCAAGCAACATCACTTGCATGAGGTCAAAAATAAAGAAGAGGAAAGGAAACCAGAAACACTGTTCAAGGATTCAATAATTACAGGGATATCCATACTAGGTAAAACTAATCAAGATTTATTAGCATTATTCGAGGCTTTCATGAAACATGGGCATAATTTTCCTCTTTTATTATCAAACATTGAAACTTCTGTGAAAGATGTCACAAACCAAGGGGGATATGTTGCACTTACTCTTCCCATACTATCTTTAACTCCCCTAGCAAAAAGTTATGATTTACCTTGTTCAAAGGTTATAAATATAGATGAATTGACACCTATTGAACCTAAAGATATGCCTTCATCAGATTTCCTTTTCAACAAGAAAAGGAAGGCTATCATATGAAGCGGATCTGGACAGAAAGAGGGAGAAATTACCAAAAAGAAAAGAATGATATATGATGGATAGGGATAGAGTGACCCTTAATTCACAAAGGAGGTAGCAGACTCACTGGGAGCATTTTCAACTGCCAACTTATCGTCAGAGGATAATTTGAGAAAAAAACTTGAATAGAAGAATCTTTTGATGGAACAATTGCATAATGATATGAAACAGATTGAAGTTACTGCCAGAGAAAGAATCAATTCTGATATAATTCAAGTGAGGCAGGGTTTCGAGCAACAAATTAAACAATTAGAGGAGAAATTGAAATTAAGTTTTCAAAATCGGAACTTGAGTAATAACATGGTGTCCTGGAGAGATACATTAATAAATCAATTGCAAGCTCGAATAACCACAATCGAGAGAACAATAATTGAAATTTCTGCCTTCAAGAAACAAGCATCAGAGATAAATGAGAGGTTGCAGATTGTTCAATAGAACTTGTATGAAAGTTTGGATACCATAGGAAAACATTATCAGGTAATCAATAATTCATTTGATATTATTGATGATAAACAGAAGGAGTCTTTTATGGCCAGATCCAAATTTTAGGAATTTATAATGTGGAGGTAAAATCTCAACGTACTAGGACTTGTTCCTTTTTCATAAATTGAGCAGGTAAAAGGAGAAATTGCCATAAAAACCTGGGAAAAAAATCTTGAAGAAAGTGAAATGCTAGCTAAAGAGGCAAAGGATGCTTGTCTTGATGCTCTTTTAGCTATAGATATAGAGATGGAAGTAATTGATATCAGTGGTATTCATGCTACACTTGGGCAAGTTGATATTGAAAAGAATAAAGAATATCTGAAGAAAAGAAGAGAGAGGGTGAAAAATGCTATATCATAGGTCATTCATGTTGATTCGCAAATATTAAATGATATTCTGGTAAAACAAAGTCTACAACATCATATCACTCAACAGGAAGTAGTTAAAATTCAAAGAAATCTACCATTGGCGCATAAAAGGTTTTTTCGTTTGAATTAAATGAAAATATTGATCCCTCCAATTTTGTTATTGCATAATTGGATCTGCATGTGCAATTCAAGGATTAGAAAAATCCAAGTGCACCCATGAGAAAATAGAGGAAAAATGAATCACCAACAAGTGAAGGAAATCCTAGAAGATGTTCAAAATATTTATAATATCTTTTTAGTTTAGATTTTATTCTATTTTGAGAACTAAGAATGTGAAGATGAAGAATAGAAGAATCATGAAGAATAAATCTTAAAAGATATTGCGGATAAGGTAAGATTTATCAATATTGGATACCTTACTTTATTTGATAGTTTTTTTAATCATTTATACTTTTCATCTCCTCAATATTTATAAAAAACTCAAAGACAGAGATATTGCCTCTGTGTTTTCTAATCATTAAAGTTATTTGAAGTTTCATCTTTTTTTTTTTTAAGTAAGAGCTATATATTACCTGTCATGAACAAAAATTACAGTATCGTCCTAATATCGAGTTTTTGGAGTGCTTAGTTACCTCAAAGGGAAACCAACTCAGATTGACATACAGACTAGAAATACCAGTGAAAATTAGACATATTTTTCTGAATTGCTCCATGGGGAAACCGATTCGGCCTATCCATATAGTCAAACTGTATATCAAAAAAGTTGATACAATGACCCAAGTAATGCCTATCATCTAACAAACCAACAAAATAAACATTACTAAACTTCAACAGCCTAAACATAACCTTCCAAAAACAACTGACAATTGTCAAAAGAAAGCATGCATGTTGGCACCTGTACGCCTACTGACTGTCATGGTGTCTGGTGGGCGTGCATGCCCTCAAATTCCACTATGCGTGTGCCATGCATGGTTTCTTTCATGTCCTCGGTTGCCTGTGCACCTTCAACCACACCTTGTTCATCGTCCCCCTGGAATTATGGAACAAAAACCGCTCTTGGAGATGCGGGGGTCTTAAAGCCCGAGTCTAGAGGATGCAGGGAACAAAGAAGAGTCGAGGGCAGAGATTCAATTTTCTTTGTGCGTCGGTCCAAGTGTTCCAGCATAAAAAAAAAGGTCATCAACATCCTTATGGACTACGAATACCAAGTCTTGGAGAATTGAGATTGAATCCCGGAGTCTCAGGAATGAAACACAATCTAGATGGAGCCAAGCTTGGTTATGGGACACCTCCAATTGGAGTTCTTTTGAGTACATGTTACAATATTCTAAGGAAGGCACAAAGGCTGGCAAAGGAGAAAAGGGTGGTGGACTGGAGGGACGTGCCAATGCTTACTGCGAGGTTGAGGCTAGGTCGGGGAGTGGTCCAGGAGTGAATCCAAGAGATTTCCCTTAGAGATCGAACCATTTGACGCAACAAGCCCATGGAAAGAATAGAGGTGGAAGGTCGGTTTGGTCTAGTGTGGACCGAGTTGAATATGGAGGTGAGGAGCTATGTGAAGGAGAGAAGGAGGGAGGGTGCCTACTGGACATGGCCACTCTGTTATGGTATAATAGGTAACCTCTCTTCAACTTCCATCACAAGCAAGGCATATCCTAACTAACGAGAGGTATAGGCGGAGAATCAAACAAGAAGAACTATGTAAGCACCAGAGATGGCAGCTGAGAGAAAAAATGCTAGAAGGGGAGGGCGATAGAAGCCAACTAGGGGGATGGTCTTCGCCATATGAGGAATGAAAGAGAGTAAACGTGCATGAGTACAGGAGGAGCGAACATTGTACCAATGCCATATCCATGACGAGAGGCTAGCTTTGAGAGCACTAGATAATTTAGTTGGGAGCATGGTGAAATAGATGTTTGCATAAGTCATGAGCAACAGGTGCCATCACGTGGGTTGAGGTGAGGTGTCGGGCACTAAGTTCCTTGGTAGATGCATGGAGCACGCTAACACCCCATCCAAAGGGCTGTCTGTGCTGAGAGCCTTAGCTGAGCAGTCTTGGAAGAGGGGCTGATCGCTATGGGTGGGGGACGTGTAGAGGATATCTTGTCCTTCTAAATCCACCCCAAAATTATCCAGATGGTTTGCAACCTGGTTGGCTTTCTTTCTCACATGCAAAGAAATGAGCACCAATTGAGGAGAAATGAGAGTTGCAATAGTGTTGAGTGCTGTGGTGAGTCGCCAACACAGGGAGATGTTGTCTATATCCACTCCATTAAGTATATTTACAAAGAGACTTAGGATTGTTTGTGAATACCCCTTGATGATCAAGTTGTGATACAAATTGTCTTGAGCAAGATGAAGTCCTTTGATTAGGTCCTAGAGCTCAACTGCGTTGTTTGTGTTGTTCCCAATACTGCTTGCTGCAATGAGTATTATGCTTCCTTGACTGTTGCGAAGAACTACCCTAAAGCCAACAGGCTCTGGGTTACCTTTGGAAGCTCCATCAAAGTTTAATTTGATGCGTCCTGGAGCTAGAGGTGATGAGTGTGAAGGACTGTATTAAGCTTGTGAACGTTTGGGTTTTCTTGCAAAATGAGGGTGAAAGTTGATGATCCATTTGTCCAGGATGCACTTTTCTGGTGGAGGAAAGGAGAAGTCTTCCTCTTTCCATGGATGAAGGAGAATGGTTTCTCTGATTATCAGTTATGTGTTGCCAAATTTTCTACCAGTCAAGCTAAGATGAAAGGAATTTTTTTTGTTTCTCTCTTTTCGGAGATTCCAAAGAATGAAGCTTGGAAGTAGCTGCCAAATATGGTTTAGGATGGAAGACTGAAAAGCTAAGTCTCTCCATTCTTTTAAGGTCTCCCTGAGGCCTTATCACTTGCAATCTGTGGTGCGCATGATTGAGGTGCAATGATCCCATATTTGTGAGCTGTAGGAGTAGAGAATGAGGAGATGATTTTGTGATTCTGAGTCTTTCCAGCATAGAGGGAAAATGGAAGGCTCGATAAAACCTCTTTTGGTGAGGTTGTACCAAGTGAGGATGCCCTTGTGTGCAATGAGCTAGAAGAAAGTGTTTATTTTTGGCCAGTGCTTGATCAACCATATTTTCGCCCAAACTGGTTCATGGGGGAGCAAGTGTAAGGAGATATTTATGTTGTAGGATTCTTTGATGGTGAAGGTGCCTCATGAGGAATTCCCCCATATTAAGATGTTGCCTCCTTAAGAAATCATAATTTTCCTGGAAGTATAGTTGGCACAGGGGCAGAACCAGGGTTGAACGCTTCTACAGTGCACCAACAAAACCCTAACTACCGACCCTTTCGGCAACACTTGCGAAGCAGATGAAGTCTCACCCAAGGTCGAGGTAGGGGGGGTTGAAGTACTCAAGTGTCTACAACCTAGATGGGACACAGATCTGTGATTACAATACTTAACATAACACTTAGGAGTTAACATTCATTAATATTTAACTCTTATTCATATCGTAGGTAAAACCCTAATTACATAGTAGCGCAATAATCAACAAGATCTAACACTTCCAAGCACTTAGCACATAGAAATAGATCAGATATAACATTCATTCACATTACTAAGCACTAATCTATTATATCAGATGCATCTAACATACATTAATATAACAACACTAAGCATAAATCACATTAATCACACAAAGCAACCATAACACATGATATATGTGGTTCACCCCCAGTGTGGGGCTACATCCACCAACTCTTCTTCTTATTTATTATCTTCTGTCAATCTCCTTACATGCACAGAGCCTCAAAACCAAATCTGCATAGGACATGAGATCTTCGCACACCTCGCCAGATCCTCCTTCCCTGACATTGGCACAACACAAAGCCTTTCTTACAATCACTTGCACTCATCTTTGSAAGTTCTCAACACATGGTATGCACAGAGCCAACTCAATCACAAAGACCCAACTATTTACATTGCTTGCACTTAGCACAACATCACTTAGCACCACATATATATCTCTCACTTACATCGCCTAACTTTCTATTTATACTTTACAAAATGGGCCTAAGCATGGGTAAACCCATGGAATGACATCCCATACCCGTTACATAAACCCTAAACCCCAAAAGTGTGCAAAAGGTGGCGAGATCCCACGATCTCCGCTTCACCCAGTGCTCCATCTTCGAATAGCCTATTGAAGTCCCAAAATTGGTCAAACATGACCAACGTTTCCACAAAACCTGGTCAAGGGCCAAAAGGCCCCTAACACTCACCCGTGACTTGTCCCGAGTCACTCTGATCTAGGTAACTCTCCCTTGAAGGCCTTGAGCTTGGCTTGAGCTGGTTCGAACTGTTGTTTCACCAAAGCCTCCTTCTCGGCGAACTCCTGAATGACCTTCTTGATGACAGGTACTTCCAGTCCTTGTTCAACTAATGTGACCACTTGTTCTAGCTGTGCACCTTGTCCTTCAATCTACTCAAAAAGTGTGCAAGATTCATCCTGCACTGGCTGGAGCCTTTGGGTCACTTCCATGAATTTACTTTGGATGGCATAGACCTGTTGCTAAACCGTGCACCATTCCTGGGACTTTTTCAATCTCTCAACCACTGACAGTGGCTTCAACTGTGCTTGCACTGTTGCTGCTTGTTGCTTCACCTCCTGGAGCTGTGACTCCAATGTCCTTAGTTTTGGATCCTCTGCAAGTCGCTCATAAGTCTGCACACTTCGACTGCTGAGTTTCTTGCATTCCAAGAATAATGCTTTGATTCTTCCAACTGTGTTCCTGACAGTTTCTTCCCTCTGATCTCACACTTCCTGTGGAGTGCTTGGCACGACTTGTAGTTCTAGTTCTACTATTCATGCTTGGAGCTGCTGAATGGATTCAACGAGCTTCCCCACCTGAATCTCAGTTGTTTCTTCTTCCCTTTGTTCTAAGCCTGTCATAGAGTGAAGTTCTCTGGTGACTGCTTCTTTAACTCCCATCCACTCCATGAGAAACTGTTATTTCTCCTTCTGGATCTGTGCTCTATCCTCTGCAAACTTCATCTGGAGGTCATCTTTTTCTTGTTGCGCAACCCGTCATTACTCTATGACTTTCTCTTTTCCTTGCTTTAGGGTCTCTGTTGCCGATTTTTTTTTCTCCTAGACATGATGAAGGAGGGATTTTGTCAAGTCTGCTAATCTACGTAGCTGGGTAGGCTCATCTCCCAAATCTGCTCCTTCTGATGGAGATGGTGCAGTAGACACTGTGCAACTTGAATAAAGAGCATGCTATACTCCTTTAAGATTTTCTTAAATCCTGTCAAACATTTTCTCTTGTTTGGATTCGCTTCTCTGCAAGATATCCTTCAAGGTGTCTAACACAACAACAATGATAAGGTCAATGTTATCAACCATTAGCACAGTTTGAAATGGCGATTTACTAGATTTTGAATACTTCCGCGATTAAGGTTTCTTTGGAGAACCCTTTCTTTTCTTGGATGTCTCTGTCTCTTCGAGGGGATATTTAGGTGGTGTTACTTCGCCCTAATTCTTCTTGTCTTCTTCTCCTTCATCCTCTTCTTTGTCTACTTCGTCACCTCCTCCCCCTTCAGGTGAGTCTAATGTAGTCTCCTCTGATGCGATGTTCAGTCCCTATACCTCCTCTTTCTTTTTCTTCTTGTTGTTGCTTGGAGCATCGTATTCTTCGCAGGTGACTATAGGACTTTTGATGAGGTTGGGGTCGAATAGTTCTGTCTGTTCAATTGGCACTAGGAATTCTTCAGGCCAATCCTTGGCGATTTCCTCCATGTCTTCCTCAGTGATTTTATAATAATACTGAAGCTCGTCTTTGTGTTTGTCTCTCCACACAGTGGTATATATAAAATGCCTATCTTTGTGGAACTTCGTAAATGGCCTGAACCGATGTAGTGTATTCAACGTCATGCGAGGGAAGGATTTAATGGCCCTCTTTAGTTGCATAAAATAGGTGTGGAACACCATTTTTGACTTCCATTGCTTCGCCATGTCATTCAAGTACCATAACATAGTGAACTTCGTAGCTATTGGTTCAGATGACTCAATTTCAGGGAAGTCCGCTCCTTACGAAATTCCCCAAGCAATGAAGGCGATGAGAATCAACAACGAACTGAAATGAAACTCATAGCCTTGATCTTGAGATTCACAACAATTTTTCTCTAACTGGTTGACGAGGTATCTCACCCAGTTCATTTGTAGTCCTTCAACGCATTTTCCTGCGAGGTCGACGACAAACCCTATGACCTATGTTGGTCTATTCTTCCTGATGATATTACCAACAATCAACTAGAAAGTTAGGTGCACTACATCGTTCTGTATGGAGGCTACCTTGTAGCCTCGCTTCCCCTTCTCCACATCACCATAGGTTTCTTTGATTGTCTGTGCCAGGGTGCGATCTGCAGCCTTCCCTGGGTAAAAATCTTGTCGGTTTGGTCCTTGCATGCTTAATCTAGTGATCCGATGGATCAACATTGGATCTACTGTGATATGCGTGTCCAACCATAGGTAACCACCATGGAATCACGACAGCAGGGGCTTATTGCAAATGTTAACCTCCTGTTGTCTTCCGAAGTGTGGTAACTTCATCACATTGAGGATCATGGACCTTGAGATGTCCATGGTCCACAACTGGGGGATTATATTCGACTTCTTCCCTGCTGTCTTCATCAAATACTTATGTGGTGCGAGAATTCCATAGTTTTTGTGATCTCCCGAGTTATAGTCACTAATATTCAACGTCAGAATCCTTTCCAACTGTGGTTTGATTGTGCGTATCCCCTTTGGGAGATACACAGTAATCAGTGTGTAGTCGAAGTCCCTCAAAATGCTGTCACAAATCACCACGCCAACCATAGGTGGGATGTAGTTAGGTAGGACTGATGGGATAAGCTTCACATTCGCTAAGTTATTACGATTCTTGCTATGTTTCTCAACAATGGTTCGGCTAGACCGATGCTGCACAGTCGACGAGGATGCTTCCAATCCTCACGTCGATGAATCTTGTATGCCTATGAACATCACCTTCTCAGCCATGAGGTCTATTATGATCTCTTCAAAATACTTTTCTACTGCGCTAATGTCGTTCGACATGCATTCTCGAGATCAGATATCTCAGGTCAGTGAAAAAACACTTATGGTAATAGAATGGGTGATGAGGTCTCAATAAGCACAACACAGTAATAGTCAGATCTCTGTGCGCTCAAATAATCAATGCTTGAAAAAGTGTCCACGGTAAGACGTTCGGCGGGTTAAATAGATAACATCGTAATAGATCCCTCCAACGGGTAGGAACACATCAATCAATGCAGTTCCATCCGTTATGGCATGGTCCCAATGGTCCAATGGTGATGACTTTGGCAATAGCTATGTTTCTAGCCGTTTTGGAGCATCGCTCTAATAGTCGAGATGCCTCCAATGGTCAGATTGCTCTGCCATGGCGAAGTGCCAATCTACTTTGTTCCGACATCCTGACGAGGTTCAAATTCTTCAAGCCTTCCTTGTGCAAAGTCTTCTCTGGAACGTCTTTCAATTTTTCTAACTTAGCTTTCTTCTTGCTGAGCTTTCTGGGCTTCTTTCCTATGATCTGAGTTACTGGGTTCCTCTTCCCATTCTTATTCTTATTTTCACTTAACATAGTAACTTCGCACTGGTGAGATTCTTTCATAGGGTTCAAGGGTAATACTTCTTCTCATTCTGGAGTAGGTGTTCTAACTTCCTGCATGGGTGGGTTCTTCAAGTATTCTTGTGTTTTTTCAACTTCAATAGCCCGGTCTCTGATGCTAAGTTGCTTCGACTTGTCCTCCTGTTCTTCTATTAAGCACGCTATTCTCTTAGCCATGAAATCCCTTAATTTTTTCTTTTTCTGTTCTAGATCTTCCTCTTCATCTTTCCTTTGGATTTGATCTTTCTCAACCCAGGTCTTTCCTAGCAAAAGAGAAAAGGGGTCGTTGTTCTCAACAAGCTTAATGACCTTGAATTATTCTTTTGTCAATGCTCCATGAGAAATCATAGGTACATGGGCAAGTCTGCCACATAAGGTTATAAACTTTCCTTTAAACAATCCTATCCCTCCCAGTGAAGGAACCATAGTAGGATTTCCTGAGATTTCCCAAGTACTTTCTATCATAATATTCACTTGTGTTTCTACATCCAATACACAGTCTATGTCGAAGTCTCCTATTCTTGTTTCTATGCACTCTTTCTCTTTTAATATCTCCGATAAACTGATGTCTCTGTGATCATTCAGAGTTTCTTTCATCTGCAATAATATAGCCTCTGATTATTTCTGGTTTTTTAGCATATTCTTAGTCTTTTGGCCTTCCTTAGGTTTTTCTTGTCTGTTATTCATCTTTTCAACTTTATCAGTCATTCTAGGGAAATCCAAAACTTGATGTCCAATAGATTTACAACAAAGGCAAATAGGACCTCTACCAGGGAATTCCTTAGCAAGATGTCCCAGTATTCTACAACTATAACAAAGAGTCAATCCTCTCTTTCTCTTGAACGATCCCCAACATTTCTTGTACCACGCACTGGGATCCCAGTGATGGACCTGCAAAAAATTCTTTCTAGGATCCTGCATCCATTTGTTAGTCCAACAATTCTGTCTATGCATAGGAATAACATATCTTTCACTAGTTTTACCAGATCTATTCATATCATATATTCTTTCTTCTAGATGTGCCCTAGTTTTCAGACTAGGAGCAAATCTATTAAACATACCTAGATCCATTCTTTTGAAACAAAAAATTTCACTTATCTTACCTTTATCAGAGAAAAAATCTTTTAATATCTTACCTCTTTTCTTCAGATCAGACTTCTCTTCTTAGCACAGAGCTTCAAAAATCAATTAGGGTACTGCGCACTAGGGCAACATATCTTCGCACAGAGCTTTCTCTTTTCTTCAGTTCCCAACAATCATAGTTTCAGTCCCAACAACAGAACCATTTTTTGGCACCAGGGTAGACCCAGGGTTCGACACTTCAACAACGCACCAACAAAACCCTAACTACCGACCCTTTTGGCAACACCTGACCCGAGGTATAGGCAGGGGGGGTTGCAGGAATCAAGTGTCTACAACCTAGATGGGACATAGATCTGTGATTAAAATACTTAACATAACACTTATAAGTTAACATTCATTAGTATTTAACTCTTATTCACATCGCAGGTAAAACCCTAATTACAGAGCAATGCAATAATAAGCAATATCTAACACTTCCAAGCACTTAGCACATAGAAATAGATCAGATCTAGCATTCATTAAAATTACCAAGCACTAAGTTATTATATCATATGCATATAACATACATTAAGATAACAACACTAAGCATAAATCACATTAATCGTACAAAGCAACCATAACATAGGATATACGTGGTTCACCCCCAGTGTTTGGATACGCCCACCAAATCTTCTTCTTCTTTATTGTCTTCTGTTAATATCCTTACATGCACAGAGCCTCAAAACCAATTCCACATAGGACATGAGATCTATGCGCACCTTGAAATATCCTCCTTCCCCAAGCTTGGCACAACATAGAGCCTTTCTTACAATCACTTGCACTCAGCTCTGCAAGTTCTCAACACATGGTATGCAAAGAGCCAACTCAATCACATAGACCCAACTACTTACATTGCTTGCACTTAGCACAACATCACTTAGCACCACATATATATCTCTCACTTACATTGCCTATATTTCTATTGATACTTTACAAAATGGTCCTAAGCATGGGTAAACCCATGGGCTGACATCCCATAACCGTTACATAAACCCTAAACCCAAAAAGTGCACAAAAGGTGGAGAGATACTGCGATCTTCGCTCCACCTGGTGCTCCATCTTTGACCATCCCGTCGAAGTCCCAAAATTGGTCAAACATGACCAACGTTTCCACAAAACCTGTCCAAGGTCCAACAAGCAGTTATCTCATGCCAATTTTGAAGATCCACGTGCACTGGAGTGTGAAGTTCATTGGGGGTGAACTTCAAAAGATGCCAAGTTGTGTCTGGGGGGTTCTCTTGCCAAAAGTTTGTGACCATGATTAGACTGGCCTCAATGGTGGGGGTAAGGAGAACCTCTATGATAGAGTGCTTCTTTAGGGAGGGACATTATTTCCATGAGTCATTCCAAAAGGCAGTTTTCCTTTCGTTTCGTATTTCCTAGAAAGCATGATCGATAATTAGGGAATGTCCTTGTCTTGCAGCATTCCAGATCAGGGAGACCTATATGTTTTCATTCCATCTGATGAGTTATTGTTCAAAAATATGTGGAATGTACTTCTTCCTACAGAGTCTGGCCCAGAGGTCTTTAGGTCACTTCAACCATGTCCACTAGATCTTTGCACTGAGGAATTTGTTGAGAGTGGTTGGGTCCCTTAAGCCAAGACCTCCTTGTAGTTTTGTCTTGCAAATTTTTTCTCAGCTAATCAGAGCTATTTTTCATTCCATCTTTGCCCCTTTCTAAAGAAAGTTTCTTTGAAGGGTTTTTATGGCAGTAAGAATACAACTTGGGGCAGCGAGAGCAAAGAAGTTTGAAGTTTTATCTTAAAACTGAAGGTAGAAAAGAATTATAAAAACAAATCTCTTAAATTTTGGATGCGCGACATTATTATGTGATCCTAGAGTAAATCTCAGGAACAACATAGTCATTTTAGCATAATGAACCCTCTCTATGTTCCCTCAGTCTTTCCTTTAGTTGTATCATGTCTAGTACTCAAGGCTTCACCCCACAATCAATTATTGGAATTTTTTATTGATCATTAATACATTTACATTGTTTTCATTCCATAACATGGAAATCATTAATTACAATTAATTACATATAATCAGAGGTTTAGAGAGGTGGTGTTACAAGCACCATGATTACGATTTCCCATGGAATCAATATGGATGGGTCATCAATGTCAGGGGTAATAATTTAAATGTGGATAGTGGAGGTTGTGGTCAAGGGACTAGTAGATACATTACATACTATCTATAAATAAAGATAACCCTAACCCTAGCGAGAAAGAATTAGTGTAAATAATTTTAGGGATTACCTGGAGGATGCCATGACATGTGGAAAATCAATGAGATGGAAGGTGTAACTGTTTCATAGGCAAGGTAGCTTCACTCTCGGTCTCTCAACGCTCACCTTTACCTCTTATCCAAAAAGAAAATAATCATAAGAAAGGAAAAGGGAGTGCTCTCTTTTATAGAAAGTGTATGAGATTTGACGTCATCATAGAGGAATTTAAGTCTTTATCAGAAGCAGTGTTGTGAAATTACTCATTCACAGTGGAGATGCTTTTGGGAAGTCCTTTGCTATACACTAGAGGTGTTATTGTTAACTCAACCAGTAAGTGAATAAACACGTCAGAGAGGTTTTTGGGAAGGTTTTCAGTCATATCAGAAATAATTGTGGGAAGTATGTTGGTCAAGTGCTTATGTTTCGTAGGAGTTTCTAGGAAGGCTACAGGTAGTAAGAGTCATGCATAAGAGAAGTTTATGATAACTCCTTTAGCCTGACCGATGGATTTTTTAAGAACTCCTCCAGTATGTATGAGAGAAATTAATGGGAACCTCTCCGATGTGTGTCAAGAGACTTGAGAAGAACTTTTCCAATATTCAAGAATGATCCTTGAAGTTTTTCTAAGTTTTGTGATCAAATAAAAACATATATAAACCAATCCATACTTAAAATATCAAGGAACCCAATGAGAGGGGCATGAGAAAATAAAATACCAAGAAGTCGAGGTAACTCTTCAAGGTGAAAAGGAGGGGTCCCATATTCATGGGAAGGAACGAGTTTCTGAACAAGACTCCAAGAAAAAGAGAGGTTGTGATTCCTAGCACAACAAATGGTGACACACTAGGAAAAAACAATGAATATTTGTAGGGAGGTATTTAAATATAAACTTATGAGAACAAAAACATCGATAGTGTAACACCCTGTTTTCCCCCAGTATGTAAATATATGTCTAAATTTTTCCATAATTCATGGCTAGTATGTTTAGTGTCTTGGACCATGATGAAAAATTGAAATGATAAAATGCATTTCAATAATAATGATGTTGATGGGGGAGAAATTACACATAAAATGATGCCATGAGAGGTAAATGGTGAGGAAATTTCCCTTGCCAATCTAATATTCAAGAAAATCCAAATTTTCTCATTTCCCAATAATTTCAGTTAAGGAAGGTAGTTGGTGGTTGAGCTA
This sequence comes from Picea mariana, assembly GCA_032191745.1. NCBI lineage: Eukaryota > Viridiplantae > Streptophyta > Pinopsida > Pinales > Pinaceae > Picea > Picea mariana. The sequence continues at coordinate 244,858 of JASDQU010101043.1, forward strand.
CCAACTTCCGATAGTTATGAGAAATAATGGGGGGTTGTACAAAGATCTTCCTTGCCTCATAATAATGGGTAGATGAAGTACCATCATGAAAAATCTAATGGGACCTTGAACTTGGGAAATGAACCCACACAAGGGGGTAGGGGAAAGAAAAAGTGGGGGTATTCTAGGGAATAGAAGAGAGATGGGACTAGACAAGAGGACCAAGATAAAAACCAAGCCTGGAAAACCTGGGAGAAAAGGTGTGACTTCTGGAAGGAAGAAAAAACCCCCTTGCATGGTGAAATTGGAGAAGTATCTCATTAATCCCCAAGGAAGAAGGAGAGAAACATTCATCTATATACCTCTGTCATTGAGTGAGAATTTTTTCCTTATGGCATCATATTTTGTCTAGGGGGTGGCCAAATGCAAAAATAAACAGAAGATAGCTATGCCTATGGTTGGGAGGAACGAGGCTCACCCATTAGCAGTTGCTAATCAATCGTAAATACTCAGATAATTTTTGAGTTTATGGTTTATGTCATGATCAATTCCTTGATACCATGAAAATTATGTTTTATCTATATAAAGTATTCGATATTCTATTTTGGTAGCAAATTTGTTGCTCCATATGTTTGATGGATTTTAGAATGTGAAGTAAGTCATGGAAATTGTATTTTGTTTCCTTCTCACTAATTATATCTATGTTAAAGACTAATATAGGAAATCAATTGTAAATTTGAGTAAGAATAGAGTGATGGTCAGGCTGTTGCAGCCCATTTACATGATTAAGTTTTTTGTGTTATTAGTGAAGACTGAGCTACTAAAGTCTTCACAAAAAATATGAATATAGAATGTATATCTTCCGTTGAATGAAAATTACTCCTTACAATATCAGTTTTGTAGCTCAATTTTGGGAGATGTCTCATCCCTGGCTAACCTGTAGACTAATGAACCCATGAGAGTAGTATGAGGATAGAGTGTATTCCTATGAAGACTACAAGCCTTTGAATGGAAGGCCTGCAAGTCAAGAAGAATATATCTATCTTGAAAATGGACGGAGGAGTTGACTTAGTCGGTGAGTATGGACCTCGAGCTCTTAAGAGTCTAGTAGAACCTTAGAAGAGACTTAGTGATGCAGGAGCATCTCCCCATGTCAGCCAGCCAGACATCTAGCCATGTCAGCGAATTCAAATCGCGTGTTGAAGAGAGGCGCAATCCTCATTTAAAATTTGAATGAATGTAATTAAATGTTTTTAGGCTGTTGAGCCATGAAGCTGTGCTTGTGTGTAGGCATTAGAGTAGGTAGGCCTTTAATGTTTGTAAGACTGAAATCTAGATCCAGATTGCGGACTAGACAGTCCATTCAATGTAATTGAATAGGGTAGGTAGATTGGAGGGAAGAGCTCAAGGATCCCCTCATGTAAAAGATCACTTTTGGATCTCATTTGAAAAAAGGTTGTAATAGGGAGAGTTAGCATAGAGAAGAGGAGAGAAGAGTCGAGACCTTGTTACAGGCCGTGCTCAGAAACACCATTGTAAACAGGCATTTGCCATTTTAATACAAACATCCGTTTTTCCTGCATATTTCTGGTGTTAAATGAATTTCTGTGTGTTTTCTTATTATGCTGTGAATGTATGCTATAGTTTTGCATTTGCAGGAGTGTGTTTGGTTTCAGGCTTGAGAGGTATTTGAGGCTTCACACCAGGAGGGTGTTACAGAATGATGTGGGTTCTGATAGTCGTGCACAGAGGGTGCACTTCTGAACTCCGCGAAGTCAGACATAGGCATGCCAGGTGGGCATAGAAGTTGAAATCAACAACTCAGAGGAAGACCTCAAGGTTGTTGAATACCTTGGAGGCAAGGCTGTGTATAAGAGACACAGTTGCAGATTAAACCTCTTTTTGAGTTCTGTAAAGCTCTGCCAAGTGGGCATTGAACATAGGCCCAGAGTACATAGAGGGACTTTGTTGAGTTCAGAAGAAGGCGGAAGCTCTGAGGAGTTCCGTAAGAGGCTCTGCCAAGTGGTCATTGAGCATATATACAGGGTTACTGAATACTCGGAAATACTCAGCAATAGGTTGCTTGAGTAGACTGAGCACCAAGAGGGCCTTATAATTCTCCATTTGCAGGAGAAGGAAAGATGATTTATTCCTTTAAGGTCTGAGGAGTAGCAAAGCTCAGAAGAGACAACACCTTTGCATGTGTGCAAAGACTCTGCAAGGAGTGCAGGAGTCATGGAAACCTCTTAAGGTTTCAGAGAAGGCTAAATCTCAGGAGGGTTAGTGATTTTAGTGCATAGAGCGTAGCTACAAGGAGTGTAGAGGCTACATAACTCCTTGAAGGGTTCATAGTTTTTAAAGCTCAGGAGGAACAACGCTTTTATACGCGTAGGCGAGAACTCAATTCACAGAGGTCGTAGGGAAAAGAATTCAAGGTCAAGACCTTTGGGTTTTCTTGGAAATTCTTCCAAGTCTGGGAAGAAAGCACTAAAGCTCAGGAGGAGAAAAATCTACCATTGGATTCAGCCGGAGAGATCTGGATCATTGGTTTTCCATGTCTAGGGAGCAGCAGAGAAAGCGCATAGAAGGAACGGATTTGAACCATCGAATCTTGATCCCAGTACCCGTTAGCCTTTGTATCTGACAAGACATGCGAGGGAGTTAAACCCTAATACAGTGGAGTCGAGGAGGCGAAAGTCCCAAAAGGCATTGGCGCATCGGGATATCGGCGTTCGGGATATCAGAAGTCTCGAGGTTGAGAGGTCAGGACACTACAAGTCCTAAAATAGCGAAGGAATCACAGCCATCGATTTGAGGAAGGATGCATGTCGCACGATTGTCCATTTCGGAGATCCAGGCACCGGGACTCACAGAGGTGAGCGCTTTTTGACTTCTCATCTGGTAAAGTCCCGAGACTTGATCTGGACCATCCATCCATTTGGGACATGTGGCAGAGATCTAGGGATCTTGCGAACTCGGAAGTTCACAGGAAGCCCAAGCATTGGGTGCTCCAACTGATGAAGTGGCGAGAAGCGAAAAGTGCTAGAGTTAGGCGTACCCATATCAACATTTCGCGTATCAAAATTTCGAGGGTCTAGAGGACAAGAGGTTGAGCGCTTGGGTTGTGAAACCCTGAAATAAGGTTAGGGTCATATGTGAAGTGGTCGTGTGGTCCAAGACTTAGCCTTGAGGGCTAGTCGTCGACAAAGGAGTTTCAACATATTGGAAAATCGGTGATTGGGAGGTGAAGAGGACAGAGAATTTCTGTCATCAGGATTTAAGAAATCCCGAAGCTCAAAATTGCATTTCCTGTTGAGGAAAGGGCAGCGGTCATGTGCAGACGACTGTGGAGGTAAAATAAGGACCTATGGATTAGGTTTTAAAAGAGATTCCAGCAAGGAATCAAAAGAGCCACCTCGACTCACTTGGTGATTGAACAATCCTGTGAGCGGACGTAGAGTGTGAGGTGCGTTTGTGTCAAGTGGTATCAGAGCTCAGATTCTGTTTGTATATTTCAGATAGAAGGAGAAAGAAGGAGACAGAGTGATGAAACTCTATAGGGATTGTTTGTAGGTCGGCAATAGTCCACAGACAATCAGGAGGACTGCAGATGAAGCTGGGAACACTCAAGGTTTCAGAGTGACAACAACAGATTTGCCAGCAGGGCAGACAAGAACAACAAGATGGCTACCGAAGGTCGAAGATATGCTGAAAGGAAAGGCCCAGAGCTGATGAGTGAAGCTGAATGGGATGAAGAACTCACTGAGATGAATGTGAGGATGGATGAACTCACATTGGAGATGCAACAATGCAAGATCAAGATGAGTATATGAATGGCCCATGAAGCCGAAGGTAAAATGGACAGTCAAGTAGCTGATGGTCATAAGGCAGTGTAAACTATTGAGAAGGTGGTTGAGGTATGCTAAAAACCTCAATAGACTAGAAGAAAGGGTTCAGATGTGTAGGCCAGAGACTAAGAGAAATCTCAGTGATGCTGAGGACGAATTGGGATCAGCTAAAGATCTCAAGAACTGTCAGGAGGACAGAGAGGAAATTCTTGATTTCTAGGTGGGCAAAGAGTTGAGATCAGCTGAGGATCTCATAGACTATCATGAGGACAGCCAGGGAATTTCACAGTGCCAGGTGGGAATGGATTGAGATCTCTGCGGGATCTCATGGACTGCCAGGAGGGCAACAAAGAGTTTTCAATTTGCCAGGTGGGCAGGGATGAGAAGAAGAGACTATCTGAGGGTCTCATAAACTCTGAGGTGAGCTTGGATCAACATATGAAACTGATAGAAAAAGAAGATCAGGAGAATCTTCTGATGATTGGGGGAATTCAGATATTTCTGCCATTTGCCCGAGAGGAGGCAGAAATCTATGTTATAGGTGCAACAACAATAGAAGGACAACTAGATGAGACTGTCAAGGAGGAATTGGAGCAGATATCTAAGGCTGCCCAAGCAGAAGAGGAGAATGAGCATTCTGAGGAGTGCCTCAATGCTTTTAGCCAGGAAGCTGAGGAAGCTACAAAACTAAAGCTGGTAGCAGAAGAAGATGGAGAGAAGTCAAGCAGATCAATCACTCCATGGGAGATGGAACTGGAGATACTGGAGGATTGGCTGAACAATCCAGAGCCAACAAGAGAACTGGAAGAAGTTGAGCTGTCAGTGAAGATGACTGAACAATAGGTCAGTCAAGAGAAGACTGTAAAGATGAACTCTATAGGAGGGTGGCAAGTTAAGGCCACAAAAGAAGATGATGAAGATGAAGATGGCATGAGAGATCATGGTGATCTGCCCAATTGTAGGCAAATTTTGTAGCTGAGGAGATTGCAAAAGCAAAGCCAGCCACTGAAGTAGCTGGATGAAGTGATCGAGAAGATCAGGAGGCTGATGGTAGAGTCAGCAGAGACTGCCAACAAGGAGAAGCTGAGCAGAGAAGCAGAAGAAGAAGTAGCAACAACAATGCAGAAGCAACAACAGCAGCAGGGAGATGGAACAGATGAACAACTCCAGAAATTTGTTTGGGACCCAGGAGGATTTCAAAAGATGAGATGGGGACCTCATGAGCAGGAGATCATGAATTTTGCAGATGAGGAGTATGATGCAGGAGCATCTCCCCATGTCAGCCAACCAGCCATCCAACCACGTCAACGAATTCAAATCGCATGTTGAAGAGAGGCACAGTCCTCATTTAAAATTTGAATGAATGTAACTAAATGTTTTTAGGCTGTTGAGCCATGAAGTTGTGCTTGTGTGCAGGCATTAGAGTAGGTAGGCCTTTAATGTTTGTAAGGCTGAGATCTAGATCCAGATTGCGGACTATACAACCCATTCAACGTAATTGAATAGGGTAGGTAGATTGGAGGGAAGAGCTCGAGGAGCCCCCCATGTAAAAGATCAATTTTGGATCTCATTTGAAAAAAGGTTGTAATAGGGAGAGTTAGAATAGAGAAGAGGAGAGAAGAGATGAGACCTTGTTACAGGCCATGCTCAGGAACACCATTGTAAACAAGCATTTTCCATTTTAATACAAACATCAGTTTTTCCTGCATATTTTTGGTGTTAAATGAATGTCTATGTGTGTTCTTATTATGCTGTGAATGTATGCTGTAGTTTTGCATTTGCAGGAGTGTGTTTGGTTTCAGGCTTGAGAGGTCTTTGAGGCTTCACACCAGGAGGGTGTTACAGAATGCTGTGGGTTCTGATAGCCGTGCACAGAGGGTGCACTTCTGAACTCTACGAAGTCAGACAGAGGCATGCTAGGTGGGCACAGAAGTTGAAATCAACAACTCAGAGGAAGACCTCAAGGTTGATGAATAACTTGGAGGCAAGGCTGTGTATAAGAGACACAGTTGCAGATTAAACTTCTTTTTGAGTTTTGTAAAGCTTTTCCAAGTGGGCATTGAGCACAGGCCCATAGTACATAGAGGGACTTTGTTGAGTTCAGAAGAAGGCATAAGCTCTGAGGAGTTTCGTAAGAGGCTCTGCCAAGTGGGCATTGAGCATATATACAGGGTTACTGAATACCCAGAAATACTCAGTAATAGGTTGCTTGAGTAGACTGAGCACCAGGAGGGCCTCATAAATCTCCATCTACAGGAGAAGGAAAGAAGATTTATTCCTTGAAGGTCTGAGGAGAAGGAAATCTCAGAAGAGACAACACCTTTGCATGTGTGCAAAGACTCTGCAAGGAGTGCAGGATTCGTGGAAACCTCTTAAGGTTTCAGAGAAGGCTAAAGCTCAGGAGGGTTAGTGCTTTTGGTGCACAGAGAATAGCTGCAAGGAGTGTAGAGGCTATAGAACTCCTTGAAGATTTCATAGATTTTAAAGCTCAGGAGGAACAACGCTTTTATACGCACAGGTGAGAACTCAATTTGCAGAGCTCGTAGGGAAAAGAATTCAAGGTCGATACCTTTGGGTTTTCTTGGAAATTCTTCCAAGTCTGGGAAGAAAGCGCCAAAGCTCGGGAGGAGCAACAACTACCATTGGATTCAGCTGGAGAGATTTGGATCGTTGGTTTTCCACGTCCAGGGAGTAGCAGAGCAAGTGCATAGAAGTAACATGTTTGAACCATCGGATCTTGATCCCAGTACCCATCAGCCGTTGGATCTAACAGGACATGCAAGGGAGTTAAAACCTCATACAGTGGAGCCAAGGAGGAGAAAGTCCGGAAATGCATTGGCGCATTTGGATATCGGTGTTCGGGATATCGAAAGTCTCGAGGTCGAGAGGTCAGGACACTACAAGTCCTGAAACAACGAAAGAATCGCAGCCGTCGATTTGAGGAAGGACGTGTGTCGCGCGATCATCCATTTCAGAGATCCGGGCACCGGGACTCATAGAGGGGAGCACTTTTTGACTTAGCATCTGGTGATGTCCCTAGACTTGATCTGGACCGTCCATCCATTTGGGACACATGGAAGAGATCTAGGGATCTCACAATTTCGAAAGTTCGTAGGGTGAGATCCCAAGAATTGGGTGCTCCAAGTGATGAAGTAGCGAGAAGCGAAAAGTGCTAGAGTTAGGCCTAGTTGGTGGTCACGCACAGAGGGCGCTGACAAGAGAAGGAGTGTACCCATATCAACATTTCGGGGGTTTAAAGGAAAAGAGGTCGAGTGCTTGGGTTGCGAAACCCTAAAATAAGGTTAGGGTCATATGTGAAGTGGTCATGTGGTCCAAGACTTAGCCTTGAGGGCTAGTCGCCGACAGAGGAGTTTCGACATATCAGAAAATTAGTGATCGGGAGGTGAAGAGAACATAGGATTTCTGTCATCGGGATTTAAGAAACCCTGAAGCCCAAAATTGCATTTCCTGTTGAGGAAAGGGCAGCGGTCATGTGCAGATGACCGTGGAGGTAAAAGAAGGACCTGTGGATCGGGTTTTAACAGAGATTCCAACAAGGAATCAAAATAGCCACCTCGACTCACTTGGTGATTAAATGATCCTGTGAGCGGACGTAGAGTGTGAGGTGCATCTATGTCACTTAGAAAATTATTTTAATTGGATAAGATCTGAATTAGACTGATAACCTAGAGAAAAACCCATGTTTTAAGTCTTAAGGAACTGTATCCGTTGAATCGGGACAACAAATAGATCCTAGCCCTTCATCAGAGTGGGATATGATACCTAGAGCTGATGAACTCCGAGTCAACACAGAATGTTTATCTATTAGAGGGAAACTACGATGGGTTCTGGGTCATTATATTTGTTGTATTGGTTACCGTCAGAGTTCGATGATGTGGGAGAGCCAGAGTCATTTTCCACCATCGATTCGATGAAGAGAACATATTTGGGTCGTTGTTCGAAGTGCATAGTCATCAGAGTGTTGGCATGCGAGGATGGTGAGGGAATCTGCCGAGGGACAATCCAAATGATATACGAATGTATATCCATTGGAGGGTCCACCACAACCATTGGATTTAGGAAGATCTATCTCGAATAGAAGGAAAGAGGACAGTGACGTCACGCTGACGAGGAATGAGAGTGTATCCCAAAGGTCGACACATGTCAATATACGATTAGTAAAAAGGGATTGAGTGTGAAATAGGTTCCTTAACCTTAAACATCGGTCTATCGGTAGGTACGCTATGAAATCTTATTCATTTGTCGAAGTGGACATGTTATAGTGGTTCGAGACCCAAGATAAGAGGTACTCCAATGGGAGGTACTCCAAGAGAGAATGTATATTGTTAATCAAAGAGTGGGAGTGACATGATCTCCACTGTCAATTTACCGTAGGCACCACCAATTTATTGGGAACGTAAGAAATAGGGAAAGTGACCTCATGCTGACAAAGTATGATAGCACGATGGCCAGAGCGATGAGGATGTTAGTGCGGGAGCCAATGTGTCTCGAGGGATGATGTGTGTCAACTTACGATTAAGTGGACTAAGAGTGGGCCCATATGGGTGATATGGAATTCATATCGTCATTTTGTATCACAATTGTCGACTCAGAGTGATGAGTAAATCTTTGTTGTTTGTCCGGGGTATCATCTCTAAGTGACCTAGAGTAGGTTTAAGGGGGTCTCGACGATGAAATTTATCGGAGAGTTTACCATAGTTGTTGGATATGGAATAGAAGTATCTAGGTCGTTGATTCCAAGCTCAATATGATCAGAAGGTAGTCTAATGAATGGAGTTGAATCAAGGAGCTGACGAAGATGAGGTAGCGTAAAGACTGTTGATCTATTGGAAGAGGTCCCTGTCGATTACAACCATTTGATCTTAAAAGGATTTATCATGGGGAAGGGAGCCTAGGAACATTAAATATCATGTAGATAGAACCCCATGGTAAGATATTGATCCTTGGTTGAGGTGAAATGAGCATAGTTAGATTAGTTGGAAGGTCATCGGAATGAGATGGTTGAAGGAAATATTCAGAGTCTAAATGAACACATTCTAACGATGACAGAAAGGGTTTCCATATTTAATCACAGTCATTTCTCGATGAGTAGGTGAAACACAATATTATCCGTAGATCTTTTGGGTCCCACTTAAAAAAGTTAATAAATAGTAGAGGTGGATGTTAATCATCGGTAAGTTTGAGGTGATGACAAGATATGGACCATTAAATTTCAGAGTTTGAAAGCCATTGGATCTAGAGGGTAGATTCTTTGGAGTGTGAGTGATCGAAATATTACAATTAGAGTAGAATATGACTTCGATGTAGAAGAACTTTGACAATGAAGAGAGACTCTGAGTGGTCTCAACCGTCGATTGAGGAAACCAATGACTGAGTTGGTAGGTGCCATGTCGTTTCCATGTTAGATGGCACCAGTGTTAGGGACTCCACATGGAAATGAAGTAGACTATGGCTAAAAAATATTTTTGAACTTTAAAGAGGTGTAACTTTTGAACCAAAGCTCTATTTTAAGCATGGTTATAGTTGTTATAAAGCTCTCGTTGAAACGAATAGGACTATAAATCCATAATTGGATTTCAGTGATGACGAACAAAAGGGGGATATTGAGGAAAAATTGACATCCCACCATATTAAAAGAGATTAGGGGTCAGAGTGTGTTACAAAGTGGTATCATAGCATGGTTACAACACTTGGGATATATGGGTTCAATAATTTCAATGGTAGAAATTAACCATAAAACAAATAGTTTAATTTAAAAGAGTATATATATACATTACTAAAATGAATAAGAAAAATTTCCACCCTTCTTCGTTGTTTGAATTTTTCATAACAAAACTGATGCTTTTGGCTGCATGAATACATTCTATAGAAAATCATAGTGTTGGTTGTACTCTAATAAAGGATGCTGAGTGATGTTTATAGGGGGATTAAATTTCATTTATGGGTTGTGTATGCCAAGGAATACCTTGCCTAGGGAAATGTTTTATATGTATAAAATGTTATTTTGAATAATCAACTGACGGTGGTGTTTGTTTCAGCACATATGAAATCACAACAATAAGAAAAATAACAACTTGTTATGAGATGGAAGAGACTTCCCATAATAGAGAAGAAGAGTTGAATTAGAGGAAGATGATGAAAAATCCTTGTTGTGCTTATTTGAGCACTAGAGTGAGAAAAAAACAAGCAGGTTAGTTTCCGGGTTAGGCCAATAAGACAATACATAAATGAGTTAGTTGATTAGTTCAACTAAAGATAAAATAATAAAATAAATAACAAGAAATAAAAACTAAACTAAGCATATATCAAATAAAATGGATGCATGAGAAAGACACAAGAAATAGCTACCAATATGACTGATCTTCAAATTGATAACACCTAGGAGAAGTGTGGGAACTTATGAATCCCCTCTTCCTCCTTGGGAGGGCCCTTGAATCCCCCAAATAAAAATATCTCTTCATCTAACAACTACTAAAATGGAAATACAATGGTGAAGACTTAATGGTTGAATTTATCAAGAGGAGAGAAGTGAAACACTTGCTATGGATGCTCAAGAGGCTCTAAGAGAATGATGGCTTCTCCAAAACCAAATGAACAACATAACAATACTCAAAATTATTCTCCTTGTTTGCATACCTTGGTCATGTATTTATAGGACTAATGCAAGATTTCTCATAACTTGCTTGTAGTGTGAATGGGAGCCCTTTTGAGGTACTACCCATCCCATCAATATCCCCAAGGCTAGATTTTAGGTTGATTTGAGTGTCTTGTATTAGTACACCCCAATATTGAAGTGGTTGAGGCCCAACCAATTTCATTAATGTGTTGTTTCCACATAAGCATGAGTTCTTGTGGAGACAGTTGTGTAGATTTCATAGTTTTCACATTGAACACTGTGTTGGCTTGCGCAGATGTGCACAAGTAAGATTTGGGAAAATTGCATTGAAATTCAATAACTATTTGTATATTTTTTCTTGTTGAATGGGTTCTATAAATGCTTGAGGTATGTTGATTAATGTTTTGTGTTGGTACTGTCTTCAACCATTGCTTGTATTGTTGTGAGCAATTTTTTAGTGATAAAACATGCCCCTTAATGTGTGAGGTTAGGAGCATATGTATAACTGAAATATATCATTGTTTCTTTTGGTGGTGATGTCATTATGTAGAAGAATGAGAGACTTTGTATTGAGGAACTATGGGAGTGATCCATTGGAGGGATAGGGGACTAATATGTGAACCAATTATTCTCTGAAAAATAAAATTTTTGTACAAATGAGGAGGGAATGCCCCATGCTTGTATCATGAAACCATACATTGATAACTGTAACTGATAATTGTTGATGAAATGGATATCTACAACACCCTCAGGAGAATCAAGATGGTAGATGCCGGTTCTAATGAATGAAATGGATTTGAATCGAGGAATGAATAACTTAGAGGCATTGATGGACTATCAAATTCAGAGGTCTTCAACTACTATTGAAAACTACAACGGTAGCATAGTAAGACCCACTCTAGCATGAGGTTTTTTTGAGGTTGAATGTTATGGGGGTCAACGACATTAAAAAGCGATGATGCAGACTCTGTTTATGTCATCCAAGATTGATCATTAAGAGTGGAATGAGAGACAAAATACTACCCCTTTCCTGGAAACTAGCATTGGTGTCAATGGGTAGGGAGGCACGATTGCAAGAAGAAAAGGGCTTCATGACATTGATTTTGATCAAAATGGTGTCAAGAACTGTATGGAGGAAAAGATGAATTAACTGGTGACATGGACAAAGTTGAAGATGTATGGGACTCAATAACTTCTCTTGGTTGAGGGAACATGGAATGATGGTAGCAATTGTAAAATGAAAACTGGTGTCAAGGGGATGACCAAATATTGGGTAAACAATGTTGAATGGGTGAGACTGCAAAGAGGTGTAGGATAGGTCAAAATATAGAAGTTTGGGACACAGGTGTCTATGATAGTCGATATTTTTCCATAGTAAGGATAGTTTGTAGAGATGATTGTGAAAGTGGGGTGCCCCAACCAAGGGCGACATGGGTTTCTATGTGCCAAGGAAAAAATTCCATCAGCTATGATGGCGAACATCTATGAAATTGTTGAAAAAAAAGGTGATTTATACAATTACCAAATGAATAACCAATAATGGGGTTCAAAAGTACACATACAAAAATGGGTGCCCCAATGAAGTGTGGCATGGCTTGTTTAGAGCACAAGTGTGTAGGATTTGACTGATGAAGGGTGGGGGCCCCATAGGTGGGTTTATGTACCAAGTAGATGAATCAAGGATGATATTGCATATGGAAAATTGATGTTGGATGAAATGGAGGGTGAATGATGATGCAAAGGTGCATTTAATGTAAATAAAACAATATGATGTTGGACTCCATCGGGGGTAGGCTAACAAGATTATGAGAATAAGTATGAGTCTCATTCTATGAGGTGTGAGACTACTAAGACTCATAATCCTGATGGGAAAAGAGCTTCATAAGTGTCAATTTTCCATGGGGAAAACATCTATGGGAAAACTCATGTAGGTGGGAATGCTACCCGATGGTGGTACCAAAATGCAATGGAGGTGATGGTACCGCAGATCCGAGTCTAATGATCCTAGAGGATAATGTAAGGGGGTGTGACTGGGATATGCAACTTTTTGCAAAGGGGTTGATTGAATGCTAGTGTTGAACATATCCCTGAAGGGGACATAGGATGGAAAATAGTGAATGGGATGTATATCTTCATAACAATAACTTGCAAACACAAAAACCAAATACTCGATGTGAAAAATATCAGATGAAAAAGAACATAAATAATTTGATAATGATGATAACGAGTGTGTGTACTTGTGCCCAGGGATAGGCGGTGGCTCCTTGGGTTTTCAGAATGAAATAGATAATGGTTGATATAAGTGTTTATATGGTAGAATCATGATCGTTGTGCCATGAACGATGTGAGAAATTAATCTCCTGGGGAAATTTGGGAAGGGGGTGTATATATGGGCGTGGGGACCACAATGCCTCCTCATTTGTACTTGTGTGATTTGAGTTATGACTATAGTGGTGTGAGAATTTATGAGTGGTATGAGGTCATTGGAGATCATATTGGGCTTGCGAGAGAGACTGGTTAGTGGTCTAGTCTTACTGCAATTTTTTATTTTTATTTTTTTGGATGGGAGCCATATGAATGGCCGTATGGATATTTTTATTCTTTAATGAGGGGGACTACATGGGATATTGGTTTATACCCATGCATCTCTTTGCAGGTATAATTCAATATCTTGCACACTCTGCACTGTAGAGATTGTTGTAGTCCTGCACAATGTGTGTGACTCGGGTAATTTATTCTGCGCAAGAGTGCGTGACTCCCAAAGGGGTGGTCACACATGATTACATGATTATGGAGAAAATAGTGGCACACTCTTTCATGAATGTGGATTGAATAGTTTAAAAACCTCTGTGTGGTTGTAGAATGGAAAACTGTATGGAAATTTGCATCTGTTTGTTCAACAATCGCTCAACTATGCACGACTCTTGAAGGCTCACTCATGCAAAATAGGGGAATTATATTTTTTTGTGAATTTAGATGATGTTCGATGACTCAATCCTTTTGTTTGGATGCAGGACTACAAGGGAAGTATGGAAATTTGCTAGAGGGAGAGGGTGAGGGACTCCCTCTGTGAGAGGTGGGTGATGATGCTCATATTTTGCACAGATTATCCCATGCGAGCCTATTATAGTTCTTTGACTATGCCCCAGTGAAAACATAGGAGGATTTGCTACAATTTGTGATTGGGATGTAGAGGAGGGATATATAGGCCTTCATGGTGCAAGGGAAGGAGGTCCGCCTGACTGCAGACATAGACCTATATTTTATTACTAGGCTCTCTATTCTGGGAATTGAGCTTGAGGCACAATGTCGAATACCTGTGGGGCAGACAATTATCACTATGGCGTGACAAAATTGCTCAGTAGATGATCCCTTGACCGAAGGGTCCATTAGAATTGCTGCTATTGACTCATTGTAGATGTGAGGATCTTTGGGTCACTAGGGACCCAACGGATCTCGGGGGCACATCTTTCCATAGTGGAGAGAGATCTTGTAGGAAAAATGTTCACATGGGCGTGGGTGATGCATTCCTATATGGCATCTCAGTTAGACCACTACGCTGCGACATAGGTGGGTGAATTTACATTTGGGTCTGGCTTATGTATATTTATCCTAGAGAGGGTGATATTATTGTGATCGTGAGTGACCTTGGACCCACTTGTGGGTGCTCATATTAGCTCGCCATGGTGGAGGGGAGGGTAGTAATTAATTTACCAACTTGTTTGAGAGGATCTGGCAGCATAACCTATCCGGGGATGGAATTTCAACACAATCCCAAGATGCACTTTCTTCTTGGGGAGGTATGGGACCACTGAGGTACGTGTGTATTTTTGATGGAATTTAATATATGGTTTGGTTTCTGCAATTTTATTGGTACATAAAATATTTATGGGATTTGTATGTTGTTTGGAGATGTGGGATTGAACATTCATTAGGCCGATTTTGTTGGAGAAGAGATGGAGGATGTGCAAGAGGAGGGGTGTAGGAAGAGGAGATGCCATCGCTATGATGATCCTAGGGCCAATCCTACTGATACCCAAGATAGGGATGAGGTATCTATTTTTGTTCATGATATGGACGAGTAACAATGACAATTTGAGTTGGTGTTAGAGGGGGTTCCTGAGGATTGGTGGCTCCATATAAAGGATGATGGGATCCTTGAGCAGTGCATTGGGGGACATCATGAGTGGTGATCCTTGGTGCATCGCGATGTAGTTTCTAGTGCCATGGTGACGAGGTGTCTACCCCTAGGGGTAGTGTCCCCAACTGGTTAAGATCCACCAACGGGGGAATTTTTAGAGTTAGGGGCACCATAGGTTCCAGATGGTATAGTATGGGCATTGCCCACATTTTTTGTATGATATATGTATAGGAGTTGAGGCTCCCATTTGTATATTTCCAACAAATTGGTTATATTGGACTCCAGTTGTGGGGCTAGAGATGATGTATATTTTTGATGGAAAATTATGGCATCACTATATATATATATATATATATGGATATATTTTTGGATGATGTTTATACATTTTGGCACATGTGTGATGTGTATGTGTTGTTGTTTATTTTTATGTTGAATGAATTATGTTTGAAAAAATGAATGTGTATGTTAATGTGATAAATTCCAATCTAGGACTTGATTATCCATGTTATCTACTACTTGGTTTATACTCCTACGAATATGGGTGAATGTGATGGATTCAAAATTCCAAGACAGAATTATAACTTGCAAATGTTTTTGAAATAAGCATGGATCACGGATGCGATACACATTATTAAAATGCAAGACAATGAGCTAGGAATATAGGATGCTTTGGTGATGAATATGGCAGTGATTGGATTCTGTGAGAAGACCAATTACAATGATGTATTCAATGTGGTTATTGGTGTAAGGTACGAGGCATATACCACTAGTGGATTAAAACATGTCCAGGGGTGTAAATGGCCCAAGCTATCAAAGTGATATTCCAAGTTCAGTGATTGGCACCATCGATGTACCCGATGTGGTAAATGGATCGATGATTCATTATCGAAACAAGGAAAAAGGATAAGACACATGTATTGGAGGGTTTTTTTGTAAAAAATCCTAAAAAAACTAGGAAAATACAAGAAGAACCTAAGGTAGAGTGGATATGCTTAAGGATAGAATTCATTCACGTATAACCCATTGACTGGGTCTTTGAGGGTAGCTCCTTCAGCTTGAACTAGGATGTAGGCTCTCTTAGTGAGTCAATGGTGAACAATGAATGGTCCCCACCAAAGGGACTCAAATTCACCATGGCATAAGGTGTCAAGGGTGATGTTGTAGGCCAACACTAAATCAACTTCTTTGAATGATACAAGGTTCACTTGGCAGTCAAAGACCACTTTGGAATGTTTTTTAGCCACTTCATTGTTTTTCAAAGAGGAGCGCTTGTCCTCATCGAGAGATTCAAGACTGAATAATCGTTGCTCCATCGGAGTTGTGTCAATAAAGAGCTCAATTGCAGTGCGTAGTGTGGTTATTTCAAATTCTATGGGAAGGAAAACTTTGAATCTGTGAACTAGATGAAATAGTGTGAAGCCAATGGTAGTTTTGAATGCTGTGAGGTATGCACATAATATTGAAAATAACATGTGATGCCAATTTTTTTTGTATTTATCTACATGGAGAATTTGAATTTGATTGTAGCTGGAGAATCTGTCTATTAATGAAAGGACTTCATTTCTAGTGCAGGCATCATTTACCTGATTGATGAAGGGTGTTGGAAAATGTCCTTGGGACAATCTTGATTGAGATCTCAAAAATTGGTATAGACCCAAATAGTTCCCTTTTTTTTTTACTGGAACAGGGTTTCATACCCAAGATGTGTACACAATGTGGTAAATGAACCTAGTAGAATGTAATTTATTGATCTCGTCTTTGATAGACATGGCCTTTGAAGGGTGTAAAGGTTGCTACTTTTGACGAATGGGGGTGACATTAGGCCATGTTTTGATGTGATGTTCAACAATGGAGGGATATAATATGGGAATTTCTATGTCTTACCATGAAAAAACATCCTAAAATTCCTAAAAGAGGGACTTGTAAGCAATGATCTCTTCAGGAGAACATGAGGCCTTGAGGGTGATCTCTTCAATGATGCCAAGTTTAAATGAGATGTCTATTTTTATGGTAGGGGAGATGTTGGCCATATTCCCTTATTCAAAAGTGTTAGGTGTGGGGGTTGGATTTGTGTACCAATCCACATGTCAGAGGGAGATGCAATATTTGGTTTCAATTGTGTAGAGATGAGTGTCTATTCGGGGTTGAAATGATTCTTGTGCTAAGAAGAAAGATTGGTGATGCATGGAATCCCTAGGATAATTTGGTGATTTCATCACCTCTAATATATCTTCATCAGATTATAAGATGAATGAAAATAATGGGTCATTAGAGGTCTGAGCAAGCGGATGAGACATGATGATGTCTGAGGTATGATATGAATTGACAATGAGATTGTCATCTATGGAAGGCATAGAAGATGAATATGGGTAGTCGTCATTTCCCTCTGTGGTAAGGTGACCAGTGGGGGGAGATAAGGGCGATTCACTAGAAAAAATGCACCATATATTCATACACGTATGTGGGTCATGTATGATGGGGGAAGGAAGAATCTCGTGAATAGGACTTATAGGCAAATTGGGTGGGTTCGGTGGGAAGTCTTCTGATAGCTGTATGATAACTATGGATAAGGGAGCTAGAGGTAAAAGGTGTGGGATCGAGGGCAATGTGGGATGACGTATTTGTGGAGGTACTTCCATGGTTGGGTCAAGGGGGGTTAGAACTAGTTTTTGATTATGTGGAAGAGAATCTATTGGTTGATCCCTAGAATCATTAATGAGGGGGCACATATATGTAAAATGGTCCAACTGATCACATAATGCACAAGGGAATCTCATCCATTAATTTACTGATGTGGAGATGTAATGGATGCGAGTAAAGTGAGAAGAGGAGGGGGGTGCTTGAGAGGACTCAAGTAATGCAGTTTGTTACATAGTTGCTTGGGTTTCCCAAAATCATGGGAGAGCTGGACAATGATGAGTATAGTGGCCATACTGTGAGCATATGGCACATGAAAATTTAGTATAAATACCTTTCCATTGAGATGAAAAAGGTGTTGCGGTTATGGGTGTCACTATTGGTGTAGGAAGTTATGGCTCTAACTTAGGGAGTTGAATTATATTGTGTAATTCTGGTAAGGTAGGACATATATTGGTTGGGTGTCCAACTGTTGCACGGAGTGCACATGGTGGTTGAATAAATGTTTGGGAGGGAAGAGTGGACTCCTTTTTCTTCTTGGTGCCATTTTTGTTGGTAGTGGTTCCCCCTTTGCTGGTATTAATTCCTCCAACTGGGTGACCAGTTGGAAGAGTTTTCATTTGAACCATCACTTGTGTAGGAAAAACCTCTAGTTGAGGTGGCATGGATGGGACTAGTACCATAGATGGTGGGTTGAGATACCAAATCGGGATGGACGATACCATTTTTGGAAAGTTAAGAGTAATAGTGAGATGATATGATGAGATCCATGGTGGTAGGTAAAAGAATGGTATTTGGGTTATGGAATGAGGGACCATTTGATAAATATACATTTTCTTAGCCATGGTGAGGTGGCTTGGATGGGTGGTTCTTTCAGGGGATACTGTGAAGTAATATCCTTAGGGATTTTTTGTGGTATAGATGCCTTCATGAAGGGAGAGGGTATGGAGTCTTCAAGAGGAGGATCATTGGGGATCTCCACACCATATGATGTGACTTCACAAAATTGAACAGTAGTGGTAGGTGGGAGAGTAGGGGGGTGCCCCCTAGTAATAACCCTTAAGTGACAGATACTAAAAAATTCTTAGTTCGACTTCAGTGATAGGCGGGAGGTTAGAGCTAGCTCATATGATAGGGAGGATGTTGTTTATGTGACCCAATTGATTGGGTTCATAGTGTGTTAATTGGTCAATGGTGGCTATGTTACCATTATGAGGGAAGAACGTGTTGTGGAGCATAGAAGAGGCGAAGACCTTCATGGCATACATATAGTTTCATCCAAAGAGGATGCTATAATCCAATTGGCATTAATGACTTCGATGTTGATGAGAATTGTTTTTTCCCCTAGTTCAACTAGCACACTTTGGTAGAGGCCTTTAGGTTGGGATGGGCATACATCATATGATCGAAGAGTAATGGCTGAAGGGATGAGATTGAGTGATCTGAGTTATTTCTATACTATTTTGGACATAATGCATGTAGATGGACCTTCATCAATGATACATCGATGTAAATTTATTTTTTATATTTTGATTGGGATTTGGAAAGCGACTAAAGAGGGAATGAGCGGTTCATAATTATCCAAATAAAAAGTGATCAGACGAGTATCTGATGGTTAAAATTCCCCTAATTGTGCGATAAAGGAATTTCATTGTGAAGGGAATGTTTGGAGAACCTATAACACTGACATAACAATTGGGGATTATGCTAGATCATTGATGAGACTATAGTTGTGTGTTGTTATAGCATAGGGGTTGTGCACATTCCTACACAAAGGTGCACGAGGTGTATGAGTAGTTGTTTTTGTGCTAGGATGGGTTATTGTTAAAGGTTTCCCTATAGGTAATCGGGGTGAGTTTGAGGTGGTCAGATTTGAGTCGAGAGGCATGTCATACTGACACCTGTGAGTTTATAGTAGGATTTCATCTTTTGTGAGAAAAATTTTGCGATC
Organism: Picea mariana; assembly: GCA_032191745.1. Taxonomy (NCBI): domain Eukaryota; kingdom Viridiplantae; phylum Streptophyta; class Pinopsida; order Pinales; family Pinaceae; genus Picea; species Picea mariana. The sequence goes on from JASDQU010101043.1 coordinate 264,051, forward strand.
TACCAGATTCCTTTGTTGAGTGTGACTTGGGTTGGGATATTGTCCCAATAGATATGGGGGGGAATCCTTTCTATCTGAGTATTGATGACTCCTTCATGGAGAATCATATTTTGTAATACCACAAGGGTTTGTGGTTGCATATTTTTTTGAGGGACTTTTGGTTGTTCATGTGGGGTAGGGGGCCTTAGTGGATTCATGGATTTCTTCATCAATTTGTAATCGACAATTTGAGGGCAGTGGTGAGTGTAATGGTCATACTCACTATAGAGTGCACAAGGAAAATTGGTAATGAGGTTGTTGTTTTTCCCTTGTCTTTGTTGGCCATTATTATTGCCCCCTTGGGGATTTTGGTTTCCATGGTTCTGGTTTCCCCCTACTGGGAATTTTTTTTGTGGAGGATTGGCCCCCTTTCCTTGGTTTGTGTTATTTTTATTTTTTCCCTTATTATTGTTGTTAGTGGATTGATTAGAGGGTTGGTAGTATTCAACTGTTCAAAGGCTTGGACTTGTTGAATAGGAGACGGTTGAATAAAATTCACACCAACCTATTGTTTTCCATGTGGTGGGGCAACAAGTTGAGGTGGACCAGGGAATGGGTAATATGGATTACCCTATGGGTGGAATCCGTATTTGATGTATGAGATGGATGTTCCACACCCATTAATGGAGTTGTATGATGTGGTAGGTGGTGGAACTGGAAGTGGTACTTGTACCAGGTTGGATGGTGGTATAGGTACATGCCTTCCCATCAATGGAGTAACAGAGGATATGAAAGGGGTTTGAGGGGTAGAGGGAGGATAGTATGGGTTCCCTCCATATTTATAATGGTGTTGGTTGTCCCCAGAAGTGGGCACCGATTGAGAATATGGGTGAAAATCGACCATGGACCTAATCAATCCATCTGCGACATGTGATTCTCTAGGTTTGTCTTGACCAAAGGGGAGATGACGAGGAGCATATGGAAATACATAGTATAAGTACCTCAATTGGGAGTAAATAAGGTCAAAATATTGGGATTTTGTGATGGCCTCATCCTCAATTTGAGGAGACTTCGTAGCCACATCTTTGGAAATGGCATGAACTAGTGATTTGAGGAACCAATCTAGTCATTGTTGGGGGGTGGTATCATCCTTTCAAATTCTTATTCTCCAATTCCATTCACGAATATGATCAATGACATGGATGACCATGGTTTGTTTGAATCCTGATAGAATTTCCAAACTAGTGTCATGATAGACAAGGAGTTGAAAGAAAGAAAATAAGTCTTTGGCTAGGAAATCAAAGGTTGTGTGGGACCCTGATTTCTCATCCACATACCATTTGGAAGATAGACCAATAAGTGTTTGTTGGAATAATATCAAACAAATGGAATCTTCCATAATACTGTTGGAATAACACCATTGGTGAAAATACATGATGTGATTAGGCGGGTCTTCTCCTATCTTTCCTTTAAACTTTGGGATGCTAGAAGGTAGCTTGGTGGACATATTTGACTAAGTGGGGTCATGAAGGATTGGGTCATTCGTTAGTTTGGTAAAATCCATGATGTTGAGAGATTCCAAGTATGGCATGGTAGGAGGTGTTATAGCCATGGTGCGTTGTGGTTGAGAAGAAGTTACTTGTGAGGATGGTTGGGAACTCGTACCTTGTGAAGAAGGTTGGGCTCCTCCTCCTTGTGATGGAGGACCAATGGATGGGCTGTTCTAGATATTGGCACCTAGCAAGTTGGAACCAAGGAGTGGAGGGGGAATATTCCAAAAGTACTATCGATATTTCCCAATAGCCATTCAAATATGATTAAGGCTCGGTCACATCACACAACCACCACTTGGGTGTGTTAGCGCCGCCATTTTTTTTTCCATTTATAGTGACTTTGAGTCATGTAATGATCCATGTGCCCAAACATGTGAAGTAAGGTACATCTCACCATGAGTTTGAAGTCAGCAAATGGCCGGTTGGCCCTTGGAAGTGGGAAAGGGTGTCAGAGTCGAAAACTGTATACCTGGTATGGGCATGTCCTTTCCCAAAAGGTCAAATCCCGTTAGGAAGCTAGTTTTCTACCTCGGTCGAGTCAAGTGGCTAATAAAGGTCACATCGGCAAGTGCATTAGTTATTATCAGTTCATCATGAAGGCCGAGGAAATGAAAAATCACGACGTTCGTATTATACATTCCCAACAAACCATATCACCAACATTCCCCATGCGGGGGTTTTCCATGAACGACCTGAAATTCGACTTGAAACATCTTGTCACCATAAATAACATGTTTTCCTCTCTTGGCCAATTTTCTATAAATCTCAGATGCTCTACATGCCCTTCAGTCATAGAACCAGGCCTAAGCTCTTTTCACAGTTCCCCCTTGCCAATCCAGTTGGTTCAGAACCGCTCCCCAGTGAATTCGTTCAAAACGTTGTGCTTAGAGTGTACCTTTGGTCACGCCATGAAGAATTCTCAGAGCACAAGAAAGGACACGTAGAGCAGAAGAACTACAAGGTCCAAACCTCAAAGAGACTGGAATTCTTTCTCACCCTCGACGACCATTCCCAAAGATGTAAAAGAAATCATTATTTCACCTGCATAAGAGACCAAATCAAGTCGTGAAACAACCAGAGTAGAGAAATTCATACAGGGAAGGGAGACGAAAAGAGCTCCCTCCTCCCAACAACAACTGCCTCGGAGGAGGGGAAAGCCGAGAAAGAATGAGGAGTTCATGAAGGCTAAAATTCTAGAAGGACCGCACGTCAGATTGGCATCTGGAGGACTACTCAGACGTGTCATCCGGTTAGAACCTTCCAGGAAATCAAGCCAAGAATGAAGGATCAGAGCAAGGAAAGTGGACGCCGTGGGAGAAAATGAGGAAGCACCATCTCAACAGCTAAAGCAAACAATGCTGGCTATTGCCGATATTTATCAGGAGAATAGGGAATTAAAGCAACAACTAGTGACAAAGACCGTGGAAGCATCAACTACACAAAGTCACGGAGGGAACGTGGTGTGGCTGAAAAGGCATCTTAGAGAGGTGCAGAACGTTATTTTCAAGCTGCGAGAGGCACAAAGTTTGGTAGAAGAAAGGCACACAAAGCATCCAAGAGAATGCAAAGTAGCCGAATAGGAAATCTGTGTGGCTCTTGCTAACACACAAAAAGAGAAATTTTAACGTGCGACATTTTCTTCACGACATTTTTAGAGTGATAAGTGCCCTTTAAAAAATCTTACAATTTTGATAACAGTCACGAGAATCGAACAGTTTTTTTCTGCGCTCAGCTCTCCAGCAAATAGGCGCATAACAAAAGACGAAACCAACATTGTAGATAACAAGGTTTTTAATAGACACCTATTCAATAGGATACCTGATCAAGAAATACAATGACACATTTGTTCCCTACATCAGAATCCGACCGACAATCAGACCCCATGGTGAACCTGAAGGAAGTCATTAGTAGATAAGCGTGATTGTTTCCTACTTTTGGATAGTACCATACGAAGAGTCTCTGGCGCATGTGGCATGTTTTTTCTAGTTTAGGGTTAGTAGTTAGAAAGTAGGGCAGCCCAAGCGACGCTCTTGTTTATATATTTCATATTTTCGATGTAATCCAAGTTGGTTAGGAATTTTGGTAGATGACAGCTATTGAATGTAATCTGAGTTTTGACCGGAATTTAATGCAAAGGTCATGTGATTTGATGAAAAGATTCTAGTTGTGATAGTTGGATGTATTGTGCTTCTTTCCCCGCGTTTGTACTTTCCTATTATCTTTATTTCATATATTTTTCTGTCTATTTTGAAACAAGTTATTGAACTTGCAGATTCACTGTATTGCACCCCTTGTTCGCGCCACTTAGACAAAACGTTTTCCTCCCAAGTTAACTCCGAATTCATCCATAGTGGTGCTCCTGAGTTGCTTCCTGTAATTTCTCTCATCACACATTACGGTTTTACACTGAAGGTTGTTGCCTACCTAGCCTTATCCTCTCGAATCTAGTCATTGAGTCATTTGTCCCGTCTCTTCCTCAGATTGGTCCCATAGCCCAAGTCTTACTTTTCTGTGCCAATATAACTAGAACCCACATTATCATAAGTGTTAAATCTAGCCATCGTTTTCAAAGTCATATTCTGCGCAGAGACCACACCATTTTCGAGAGAGCCCTCTCTATGTCTGAAAGGCCAGTTTCGGGTCTCAAAGTTGGTTGAAAAAGTTACCTTCGTCATCTATTTGTCTGTCAAATAGATTTACAAAGTGCTAACATTTTGGCACCGTTGTTGGGGACAAAGTTGAAATTATTTTCCCTGGGAGAATGACAAATGTTGTAGTTTGACCCCTGAGGGTAACAGAGGGACAAACACCCATACCGGCTGAAACCTTTACCCTGGATACTCTAGTCCAAACAAACTAGTATCCCCAAGTAGCACTACACAGGAAACCTGGCTCCAAAGATGTTTTACACCAGAGCGAATCTTGACCCAAACCCATTTGAGCCTGTGTACGACCCCGAGAAGATTTTGCGCAAGGATACAGAGAAGGTGCCATACCCATTTTATTTCCTGGACAAAATTCTATCCTTGCCGAAAGATGGCATGCAAAGCATTGACGACCTTGATTTTGATGCACTTTTCGAGAAAACTCTGTTAAGGTCTAAGTCAGAAACCAGTTTGGACAAGACCGTTTTTGACCCGAACAATTTCCAAGCCCCGGTGACAAATAATATCCCCCAAAATCTGAATCCCCCTAGGGCTATGGCTTCCATATTCTCTCCCCTCATCCTACCAGCCCAGTTACATGACTTGGCTCATAATTATAGCCAAAGAATCAGAATCTACGATGTTGAGGGAAATGTTTCCACAGAGAAACACCTGGACTGGTTTAACGACGTTGTTGACCTGGAGGAGGTAGACTACACGTATGAAAAAATGAGGCTTTTTGTGCAGAGCCTTTCAGGATACATAAGAAAGTGGTTCAAACCCCTCCCACCCATGAGCATTTGTGACTTCCCAACATTCGAAAGGTCCTTCCTAAATAAATGGGGGAATAATAAAAACCCTTTGTAGCTACTAACACAATACAATAACATGAAGAAAGCACCAAAGGAAACGGTGCAAGAGTTCTCGACTCATTTTTTGAAGGTATACAACTCCATCCCTGCTGAAGTAAATCCCCCTCCTAGTGCTGCACAGTTGCAATACACAGATTCCTTCAACAATGACTTTTCTCTGCTACTAAGAGAAAGAAGATCAATGAGTCTCGATGCCATATTGAGTAACATTGTCAAGGTTGAAGTGAACATGATGGCGTCAGGAAAATTCAAACTGAGGTTCAATTGGGGTGACAAAAGACCCCAGGGAGACACACAACCATCGATGTCATGGTCCTCAGATGACACGTTCAAAATGATGATGAATACCATGGAAAAGTTGATGGAAAGAATGTCCGTGGGAAACAAGCCTGCTGTGCAAGAACAAAATGACGCACAACCCAGAAATCAAAATCTCCAGTGGGGTCAAATTCCTCAAATCAAACAGCAGGACCCAGGTGACTAGTAGACGAGACCTCCTTTCCAGAACAACTACATAGATGAGGATTTTGACCAGTATTTTGACGATTAGATGCATTGTTGTGATGACAAAAACTTGTGTGTGGTCCTGACAAAGAGCGAACAAGATCGATATATGAGCCAAAATGAAGACTTCACGCTGGAAACTGATGATGGTATGATACTCAAAATAGATGACACACCGTCTTGGGAGATGGAAGAATTCAAGAAGGGATATCAAGATGCTATCATGCAGTTCCAGAAGAAGTACAACCTCTGGAGTAAAGATGTATCTGCCAAGCCAAAACAAACAGACTCCGTAAAGAAGCCTACAATGGACACACCTTCCACGAGCCAACCAAGACCAAACAACGTAGCCTAGGATGCAGCTAAGAAGGAAAAGTTGAAGGAGGGAGGTCCCAAAAAAGCTGCAGAGACAGACCGGGAGATGAGCAGAAAAGAGGTAGAAAAAACCTATTCCCCTTTCAATTTTGAACACAAAATGGCCAAAATCAAAATCTCTGTCCCATTCAATGAGCTTATTAGAAAGGGTGAGTATCGAGAACAAATCATTAAAATGATAAAAATGGGAGGGACCCCCGATAATCTGAACATTCGAGATGACCACCCTGCCATCTTGTTTGGTCCGCGTGTCGAAGAGATGAGCGATGATGAAGATGTCCCCCCTTTCTATGTTAGTCTAAAGATCCATGATCTAGACTTGCATAACGCCATGCTTGATTCTGGCGCATCACACAACCTCATGGCGAAGGTGGTCATGGACGAGCTGGGTTTAGAGGTCACAAGGCCATACAAGGAACTTTTCTCCTTCGATTCGAGGAAGGCAAAATGTTTAGGTCTTTGTTGGGCCCGAGATATGATCAGTTTTATGACAGTAATTAGATACTTTTTCCGAATGTACATATGTGTTTTTCATGTTTTGGAGAAGATTTTTGTGCCAAAACGATATGATGTACACCAACTATGCATAATTCATATTTATATTGATCTTGAGTATAATTCATTATGTTTTTATGTTTCCAAGGATATAATTCACATTTTTTGGTGTTACAGGGCAAAATCACATCATGTTTCTACTTATGGCACTTAGTCCGACACTCCATTCAGTACTCAATCTAGTACATGGTCCGACACTCTGTCTAGCACTGCGTCTTGCACAAAAATGGTGGATGACTTGGAAGTTATGGTATTGGCGACCATTGGTGGGTGAATCAAGAACATGGGTTTTTCTCGTGCTTATCCCCTTCAACTACTGAACTCTTGACAACTCAATTTAGGTTTTTGAGCAGGGCGATTAGTGTCTCGCTCTATTTCGGCAGTTAGGACACCATTAATGTAATTTTCTATTTTTAGAAGTGGTTCAACCCTCCTGTGGTCAACCACTTGGTCTGTAAATCTTATAAATACCACTGTGGTGGTCATACAATAGCTAAGGAATAGTAGACAAAGTAGAGGAAAGAGATAAAAATGTTTTCCTCTGTTTTTGCTTTTTACAACTGCCAGAATTGTATAAGAGTGCGTTTTTCAATTTTTAAAGGTGAAATCATTTTGCTGAGCTCATGGTGTGCATTTGAGAAGTGACCACGACTTGCTAGGGGGCCCACCAATAGTATGGTAATTGTTCTATGTGTTATTTATGCATTTCATAGCTTAGATGTCTTTTATGTCATTTCTTGTACATGCATTGTTATTTTTCTTTTGTCATATAATTTGCTGTTATAGTTTAACTATTTTAATTCTCTTTTGCAGGTCAGTATGAAGGTTTTTGTCAATATGCATTGATTTTATAATTAAGAACAAGTTTTCAAACTCATTCACTAACCCCATGTGCAATTAGATGTTAGATTGAATTTTATTTATGATTTTAAAATCAAATTTAAAATAGAAGTTAAAACAGAGTAGAACAGATTTATTTCATGCTTTCTTTAACCAAGGCTTCAGTGGATGGATAGGGTTAGTTTTAGTTTTTATTGCCTATTTAATTTTCATTTAGATTTTTCTAACTAGTTGTTAATTAGTTTACTTGCCATATGCTAGAACCATGTTTTAATTTATGCTTTTAAGCATTTTCTTTCTTGCACTTTGAATTGTTAAGATAGATATAACATAGTTTGACTTTATGCAGTTTCTTTCCTAGAATTAGATTGCAATTCCAATTCTTAGTTAATGATTGAATTTAATTATAAAGTTTGTTTACATAAAATAGAATTACAATTATGATCTCGTTATATTGTTGATGGTTAATAATTTCATGAATATGCAGGGTAATTAACATTGTTTCCGTAATGGCTAAATTCTCATTGGGTTGTTTAATCCATACCTTTCACTTTTCTATTGAGATCAGTGTAGAGCTTATACTACTTGAATTATCCTTTGTTGTCAAGTGACATCGATATATCATACGACAACGTAGATATTCACACAACCACCAACACTATATTTGAGTTTTCATAGGTTAGAAGATAGTTTCTTGCTTTCACAGATCAAAAGATAGTTTCTTTCTTTTGTAGATCAAAAGATATAGTTTCTTGCTTTCATAGATCAGAATATAGTTTTATTGCTGTTGTAGGATAGATAGTCTTTTGCTTTGATAGGTTAGAGAGCAGTTTTCTTATCATAGATTAAAGGTTAGTTGTTAGTCCTTCTGGCTTTCAATTAAATAGATTTCCTTTTATGAATTAGAAATAGTTTTGAAGTTTGAATTAAGAATATAGTCCACTTGCCTCTTAGGCTAGATAGTTGTTCAATGAGAACTTTTAGTTAGATTACTTGCAATAGAAGTTATCTTAGAGTAATTAGTTGTTTCTTTGCTTTAATAGGCTAGCTAGTTGTTTTGCTTACTTGTTTACTTGCTTTAATAGGTTAGCTAGTTGTTTTGCTTACTTGTTTACTTGCTTTGATAGAATAGTTGCTGGCTTGTTTATTTACTTTCTTTCATAGGGTAGTTTCTCATTGAATTTAGGTTGGCAAGTTAAAGTAGTTTTATTTTGTTATTTGCTTATTGTTATCCTTAATAGTTGCTTTTGCTTATTGTTATGAACTAGTTTTCTTTACATAGGGTTTTTACTTGCTTTCTTAGAACTATCCATCGATCCTTGGTCCAAAAGTACTTAGGTTACATAGTTTCAAGTTGCTTAGTAAGGTTTTCTCATTAGATAGCTTTGCTTGAATAGATTAACCCTTAGATAGCCACTTTCTTAGTTAGACAAAATACTACCAACCCTTCTACCTAGGCATATATTTTGCTACAACTCTAAGTTTATTTACCCTGGGTTGAAAATTTATTTGAGGTTTTTTAGTGTGTTTTTAGTGCATATAGAACACCCATCATTTTTGGCGTCGTTGCAAGGGAGTTTTCTCAAGGTAGGAAATAGGTAGGAATTAGATCATTTCTAAACCTTAGCATTAGTTTGGTGGTGGGGGAACTTTAAGACGAGAGGTAAGAACCTGCACATCTGCTATAGCAGGTTCCCCCAAACCTAATGTAGTTTTTCTTTTTCTTTTTGTTTGATTTCATGAACAAACCTAGAGACCCAAAAGGTAGATACATTAAATCTAAATTAGGTCTTTCAATCAAGGTTCCTTCTGAAATTTTTGGGGGAAGGAACGTTCCACTCATAAGCTCCGCAGACTAATACCGAAAAACAAGAGCTAGCTCAACCCAAAGAGCTAAAGAAGTCTCTAAAGAGACTAAAACAAGGAGCACTATAGAACAAGAAATTGAAGCATCAATAATAGTAGGACAGGAGGCAAGACCACTCGAGCCTTCCGCAGAACCAAACAATACAGCCTTTGTTTTCTTACCACAATCAGGAGATCCTAACTTTGTGGACATCATATTTGTGTGAACCAAGTTTTATCAAATGACAAGATGAATTCAAAGGTGATCATTAGTTTGGAAGAACTCTCTCAAATCCTAGCAACAACTGGGATCTCTTCTTTTCAGGAAGAACACATCTTGACAATAGTCAAGAACTTATCTACCTCTCCAAAAATATTAGAAGAATCAGGGTCCTATGAGCTACAAAATGATTTTCCTCCCCAAAATGTGAAGGAATATAAAAAATTATGGACTACATCCAGTGGAGAGCAATCATTAAGACCTAAGATTGAGGAGTTCTCAACATCCATCTCAGTAGATCCTTTATGTACTTCAGAAATCAATCATCTAGAAGAAGAGGATCTGCATAGCATGATGAAGGAGAGCGTAGAAATTGCTGTTGATGAACATAAAGATTACAATGAAATTTGGTTTCAAGAGGTCATCAGGCCACAATACTATTATCTTCTTCAACACCTTATGATGCCCAAACAAGTAGGTTGGTTGGTCTTCATATCCAAGTAATCACTGTGGTAACTTTTTCATATATCGATATGAGTATGTTTCTTATCTTGCTCCACACATGGTTACATTGGAAGAGTTCTTACACTTGAATAAATATTTTCCCTTTCTTTTTAGGTAGGGTAAGATAGGAAATAAAAGCTGCATGTTGTTAGTTTAGATTAAAGTCTAATGCAACCTCATTTTACATTTTCTTTTAATAAAAAACTATGAGATACATGTTCCTATGACTTGATCTCATTGATCTCCTTAGTTTATTATATTTTAGAGTGTGGTTTTTTGCAAACAGTTTTAGAGATCTCTATAGGTCTTTATATCACCAAGGGTAGACAATTCCAAGTAAATATAAAAGAAGGTTTTTCTTCAAAAACATTGTTACACTTGGACCTTGTTGTCTGCTAAGCATCAAATGAATAAGGACTTGTTGTAGTTAGCCATGTTTTTGCAAATATTTTCATCTTCTTGTTCTTAAGACATTTTGAAAAGAAGTTTCTCTTGAAAATCTTCACCACTACATAAGGAAGTGATATTGTAACCATCAAGCTTACAGGTCTCTCGTATAGTTTTCCCAAGAAACCTGAGTAAGTAAGTAAAGTATATTTATTAAAGAGAAACAAGGAGGTATGATTAGTGGTTAGTCATGGAAACATCACAATAACTACAAAAGAAGAAAGTGAGTTGAGCCTAGAGATACATTTCTGTTCTTTCTCAATGGTACCATCCACTACACACTAAATAGCTTGATTATATCATATCTTTAGATAGGCCACATCCACTTAAGTACCCCCTTACATTGGGACAATCACTAAGTAATATAATGGAAAGTCATCCTCTAACATAAATACCACCCCAATTGAAAAAAGAAAGAAAAAGTTGTTTTCAGAGCTGTCCCACCATCTTCTTGCATAAAGCAATCTTATACTAAAATCTTAAAAGATGGAGGGCCAGTCTCTGAGGGTGTAAGAGGCTAACGCATCGAGATACTAAACAGGTCTACTGGAAGTAGGTACCGACATGTGATATGACTAGGTAACCTCATTGGAACACTGAATAGGCTTGTTGGCAGTGGGGCATTCTACTTAGTGACGCAAACCCCCAAACCCTCGGGTCGATGTCCACGCAGGATCATTCAAACAACCTCCTCGAGCTGGATCAACTCCTTTGATTCCTTTTTGGAATCTTCAATCTTTGATCCACAGGTCCTTTGTGAAACTCCACCTGCACAAGCATGCAACCGGCGCGAGCTTCCACCTACACACGGCCTCAACATGATCGCAACTTTTTCCTGAAATGCAAATTTTGGGTTTCGGGACTTCCTGAGTTCTGATGTCGAGAACCTTTTCCTTCTCAATCCTCTGATCTCTGAAATGCCGAAATGCCTATGCCCCGAATTCCTCCTTCTTTCGCGTTTTTGGGTTCTCCGAAGCTGAAGTGCTCGGATATCTTGTCCACAACATTCTTGAAATGATGAATTCCGGTATCCCGAAATGTCCTTCCCCGGTTCTTCACCTTTCGTGCTTTTGGAGTTTCAATCCCCGAGAACCTGAACCCTTGTCTTCGGAACTCTCGAAGTTATGAAATCTGATACACCGAAATGACGCCTTCCTCCAAATACTTTCGGACTTTTGCGGTTCAGGTTCTCTGATTGTAAGACTTCCTTCCTGGTCCCTACCCTCCCGCACTTCTGGTATCCAAGATGCTGAAGTGACGGTACAACCCTTTTTTACTCCTAGCCGAGATCAACGGCTATGATCCGCTCCTCAAATCAATGGCCTTGATCGTTTGGGAGTTTTCATCCACAAGAGCTCGGATCTTATGTACTTAGGATCTTCGAAATCCCGGTACCCGGTATGCCGAAATACTCCTGACAATACTCTTCTAAACATTTTTGGGAATTTGTGTTTCAGAATTTTGTGAATCCCGTTGCACTAAGCCTTCGCTGAACTTTGATACTTTCAGTACCCGAAGTACTGAAGTACCCTCCTGTTGCCACGTTTCCTCTCCCTGGACACTTCCGATCCTCTTTTGGATTTCGGGACTCCATGATCCCTGTGGCACAATTCCTCTATCTTCTCGAATCCCCAGTGTCCGAAAACCCAGTGGAATCCCCGATCTCTGCCACATGTCCTCCTATGAAGGGACAGTCTAGATTGTTTTCAAGACTTCACCGTTGATGAAGTCGAAAGACTCTCCTCTATGTTTCCCGATGTCCGAATCCCTGAAATGGGTGATCTTGCGACACGTGTCCTCCTCTAAATGGATGACTCAGATCTCTTTGCTTATTTTAGGACTATTGCTATGGAGTGTCCCGACCTTTCATCATCAGGACCTACGAAATCCTGAAGTCTGAAATCTCGATATCCATGTCTGTTTGGGACTTTTCAAGTTCTCTATTCTACGCTTGAGGATTAAACCCCATGCTTCTTCTGACATATCCAACGACAATCAGCTTATCTGAATGAAATTGAACGACTCAAATCTATTCTTGCTATGGGATCTCCTATTACTCCTTGGACGTGGAAATCCAACAGTCTAGATCTCCTTCTCGGCCTAATCCGATGGCAGCTGTGCTCTCCCTCCGAGCATGCGCTTTCTTCTGATACTTGGAAGATTCTTCAAATGCTCGAGGCCTCAACCTTAGCTTCTCTCCTCTGCGAGCCCTATCACAATTAATCTCACTTGCATATTCAAAGACACTGTCCCTCCTGAGCTTCCGGGACTCTAAACTCTCCAAAGAGTTCTCCCTTTCAGGCTCTGCAACCTCTTGTGGCCTCTGTGCGTAAAATCACTCTCCCTCCTGAGCTTGGCCTTCTTTAAAACCTTAAAAGGTTTCCATGACTCCTACACACCTTGCAAAATCTCTACATGCTAACTCGGTGCTATCTCTTCTGAGCTTCTCTACTCCTCAGATCTCTAAGGGGACTTCACCCTTTTTCTTCCTTCTCCTTCAGATGAAGAATCTGATGCCCTCCTGGCACTCTTTTGCTCAAACAAACTTCTTGCTGAGACTACAGGGTGTTCAACAACCCTGTGAAGATCCTTCCTTGGACTCTTCTCTACCTCTAAACTCAAAGAGTTTTTCCCTTGTGCTATATATGCACATCTACTCAATGCCCTCCTGGCAAAGTGTCTTCTCACAACACATTCAGTAGTTCTGTCTTCTCCTGTGCACTCTATGCACCTGCTCAATGCCTTCTTGGCAGGGCCCTTAGAATCCTAAGTGATTCTAATTCTCTTGGGACTCACAGCAGAGTTCCTCTTCAATGCAACCCATGCATCTACTCAATGCCCACCTAGCAGAGCTCTTGCAGAATCCCGAAACGACCCTGTCTTCCACTGTCTCTTCCCCTACATGGTATTGCCTCCAAGGAATTCAAAAACCTTGAGGTCTTCCTCTGAGTCAATGATTTTAGTTGGTATGCCCTCCTAGCACGTCTTTGTCCAAATTCCGTAGAATTGGAAGTGCACTCTATGCACTGGCCATAAGAACCCGCAGTGTTCTGTCACACCCTCTTGGAATGAAGCCTCAAAGATCCCCTAAAACTAAAATAAAAAAAATATTGCAAATGCATACCTATCCATACATCTACAACATATAAAGAACACACATAGACATTCACACAACATAGTAATATGCAAGAAAAATTGCTTCTGTTTGTATTAATCAAATGCCTCCTTTACAAAGGTGTTTCGAGTGCGGACTATAACAAAGTCTCAACTCCTTCTCTCTCTCTTTATCATATTCTCTATGCTCTCTAATACTAACTCAAAACAATACCAAAAATATATTTTACATGAGGGGGCTCTTCGAGCTCTTCCCTCCAAGCTACCTACCATATTCAATTACATTGAATTCATAATTAAATGGTTGTCTAGTCCAGATTGGATCTAGATTGCAGCCTTACAACCATTAAAGTCTATCTACATCTAAAGCCTACATATAGGCATGGCCTTTTGGCTCTAATAGCCTTACAATATTAAATTTCCTCGATTCAAATTCAAATTTGAATATGAGAGGGTTGCACCTCTCCTCCTCATTGAATGTGTGCTTGATAAGCTGGCTGGCTGGCTAGCGCATGGATGGATTGAGAGCGATGCTCCTGCATCATACTCCTCTAATGCATAAATTCATGAGCTCCTGCTCATGAGCTCTCCACCTTGGTTGTTGAAATCCTCCTGGATTCCCAAACAACTCTTTGGAGCTATCTCCCTGCTCCATCTTTCTGTTGTTGTTGTTGCTTCTGCTACTCATCTACTGCTGTTGCTATTGCTTCTCTTCTACCCAGGTTCTCCTTGCTGGTAGTCTATGTTGATCTCAACATCAGCCTTCTGATGTATTCTATCATCTCGTCGAACTGCTGCAATGGCTAGTTTTGTCCATGCAGTCTCCTCAGCTACATTTTATTTCTGTAGATGGGCAAATCACCATGATCTCCCATGCCATCTTCTTCATCCTCTTTGGCCTCAACTTGCCACCTTGTTGTAGATTTAACTTCTGCAGTCTCCTTACTGACCTGCTATTCAACCATCATCTCTGACAGTTCTTCTGCCATTCCTCTTGCTGGTATGCATCTAGCTTCTTGTAGCTGCTCCTTAGCTTGGAATTTCCCTTCATCTTCTTCCAACTTGATCTGTTGGATATGCATGCCCTCCACCTTCACCCTTTTCTCCAGGGCTTCAATCTCTTTGCACAGATCAATAAGACTCATGATGTTTGTCTCTTCTTTTGCTTCTTCTGCTGCAAGCTCCAATGCTATAATCGTTTCAGCTTCCTGGCTGAAAATTTTGAGCCATTCCTCAGAATGCTCTTCTTCTTCTTCTGCTTGGGAAACCTCTAACATTTGCTCCAATGCCTCTCCTCTGACAGTCACAACTGGCTGTCCTTTTCCTGTTGATGCTCCTTCATCAGAAACACAAATCCTCAGCTCAAATGGGCTTCCTAGTAGGACTATCCGAATTCCTCCAACCATTAGAAGATTCCTCCGATCCTCCTCCTGGGTGGTACAAGTTTTTAACTTGTCATCATATTCATTCACATGATCTGCAAAACCACATGAATCTCCACTTACCAACATCCCTTGCTAATATGAACTCACCTTCAAGTTCATGAGACTTTCACATAGCCTCATTTCAGTTCCCATGCCCACCTGACAAATTGGGATTTTCCTACTACCCTCTTAGCAGTCTATGAGATCCCGTAGTGATCGCGTCTCATTGCCCTCTTGGAAATTGGGAAATTTTTCTCTACCCTCTTGGTAGTCTTTGAGATCTTCAGCTGATCCCATGTCATCCTCACTACTGAGGTTTCTCCCATCCTCTGGTTCACACACCTCAACCATCTTCTTTGGTTTGTCGAGGTTTTTAGCATGCCTCAACCATCTTCTCAATAGCCTCTATTGTCCTTTGGCCATCAATGCCATGACTGGCCATTTTTCTTTCATCCTCATGGGCCATTCATATACCCATCTCGACTGAGCATTCTGCTACACCCGCAGTGCTAGCTCATCCATCCTTGCCCTGATCTCAACAAGTTCTTTATCCCTTGCAGCGTTCTCCTATTGTGAATGGTTCTTCTTTCTACCACACTTATGGAATTTAGTAGCCATCTTGTTGTCTTCTATCTACCCTCTTGGAAAATATGTTGTCACTCAACAACCCTAAGTGTTTTTAGCATCTCCTACAGTCCTCCTGACTGTCTTCTTGATTGCTGCCTACTTGCAAACAATCATCATAGAGCTTCTATCACTCTGTCTTCCCCTGCATGTCTCTGTAAGATTCCTCTAATACCAAACTTGTGTATATCAGAGTGTTTTCCTTCCTTCTTTCTCTGCCTGAAATATACAAACAGAGTCAAGCTCTGATACCACAACTGACACAAACCCCCAAACCCTCAGGTCGAGGTCCACGTAGGATCATTCAAATAACCTCCTCAAGCTGGATTGGCTCCTTTGATTCCCTATTGGAATCTTCATTCTTTGATCCATAGGTCCTTCATGAAACTCCACCT
>JASDQU010101043.1:279966-336673 GCA_032191745.1 Picea mariana
GTAATAACCCTTAAGTGACAGATACTAAAAAATTCTTAGTTCGACTTCAGTGATAGGCGGGAGGTTAGAGCTAGCTCATATGATAGGGAGGATGTTGTTTATGTGACCCAATTGATTGGGTTCATAGTGTGTTAATTGGTCAATGGTGGCTATGTTACCATTATGAGGGAAGAACGTGTTGTGGAGCATAGAAGAGGCGAAGACCTTCATGGCATACATATAGTTTCATCCAAAGAGGATGCTATAATCCAATTGGCATTAATGACTTCGATGTTGATGAGAATTGTTTTTTCCCCTAGTTCAACTAGCACACTTTGGTAGAGGCCTTTAGGTTGGGATGGGCATACATCATATGATCGAAGAGTAATGGCTGAAGGGATGAGATTGAGTGATCTGAGTTATTTCTATACTATTTTGGACATAATGCATGTAGATGGACCTTCATCAATGATACATCGATGTAAATTTATTTTTTATATTTTGATTGGGATTTGGAAAGCGACTAAAGAGGGAATGAGCGGTTCATAATTATCCAAATAAAAAGTGATCAGACGAGTATCTGATGGTTAAAATTCCCCTAATTGTGCGATAAAGGAATTTCATTGTGAAGGGAATGTTTGGAGAACCTATAACACTGACATAACAATTGGGGATTATGCTAGATCATTGATGAGACTATAGTTGTGTGTTGTTATAGCATAGGGGTTGTGCACATTCCTACACAAAGGTGCACGAGGTGTATGAGTAGTTGTTTTTGTGCTAGGATGGGTTATTGTTAAAGGTTTCCCTATAGGTAATCGGGGTGAGTTTGAGGTGGTCAGATTTGAGTCGAGAGGCATGTCATACTGACACCTGTGAGTTTATAGTAGGATTTCATCTTTTGTGAGAAAAATTTTGCGATCTACCAGATTCCTTTGTTGAGTGTGACTTGGGTTGGGATATTGTCCCAATAGATATGGGGGGGAATCCTTTCTATCTGAGTATTGATGACTCCTTCATGGAGAATCATATTTTGTAATACCACAAGGGTTTGTGGTTGCATATTTTTTTGAGGGACTTTTGGTTGTTCATGTGGGGTAGGGGGCCTTAGTGGATTCATGGATTTCTTCATCAATTTGTAATCGACAATTTGAGGGCAGTGGTGAGTGTAATGGTCATACTCACTATAGAGTGCACAAGGAAAATTGGTAATGAGGTTGTTGTTTTTCCCTTGTCTTTGTTGGCCATTATTATTGCCCCCTTGGGGATTTTGGTTTCCATGGTTCTGGTTTCCCCCTACTGGGAATTTTTTTTGTGGAGGATTGGCCCCCTTTCCTTGGTTTGTGTTATTTTTATTTTTTCCCTTATTATTGTTGTTAGTGGATTGATTAGAGGGTTGGTAGTATTCAACTGTTCAAAGGCTTGGACTTGTTGAATAGGAGACGGTTGAATAAAATTCACACCAACCTATTGTTTTCCATGTGGTGGGGCAACAAGTTGAGGTGGACCAGGGAATGGGTAATATGGATTACCCTATGGGTGGAATCCGTATTTGATGTATGAGATGGATGTTCCACACCCATTAATGGAGTTGTATGATGTGGTAGGTGGTGGAACTGGAAGTGGTACTTGTACCAGGTTGGATGGTGGTATAGGTACATGCCTTCCCATCAATGGAGTAACAGAGGATATGAAAGGGGTTTGAGGGGTAGAGGGAGGATAGTATGGGTTCCCTCCATATTTATAATGGTGTTGGTTGTCCCCAGAAGTGGGCACCGATTGAGAATATGGGTGAAAATCGACCATGGACCTAATCAATCCATCTGCGACATGTGATTCTCTAGGTTTGTCTTGACCAAAGGGGAGATGACGAGGAGCATATGGAAATACATAGTATAAGTACCTCAATTGGGAGTAAATAAGGTCAAAATATTGGGATTTTGTGATGGCCTCATCCTCAATTTGAGGAGACTTCGTAGCCACATCTTTGGAAATGGCATGAACTAGTGATTTGAGGAACCAATCTAGTCATTGTTGGGGGGTGGTATCATCCTTTCAAATTCTTATTCTCCAATTCCATTCACGAATATGATCAATGACATGGATGACCATGGTTTGTTTGAATCCTGATAGAATTTCCAAACTAGTGTCATGATAGACAAGGAGTTGAAAGAAAGAAAATAAGTCTTTGGCTAGGAAATCAAAGGTTGTGTGGGACCCTGATTTCTCATCCACATACCATTTGGAAGATAGACCAATAAGTGTTTGTTGGAATAATATCAAACAAATGGAATCTTCCATAATACTGTTGGAATAACACCATTGGTGAAAATACATGATGTGATTAGGCGGGTCTTCTCCTATCTTTCCTTTAAACTTTGGGATGCTAGAAGGTAGCTTGGTGGACATATTTGACTAAGTGGGGTCATGAAGGATTGGGTCATTCGTTAGTTTGGTAAAATCCATGATGTTGAGAGATTCCAAGTATGGCATGGTAGGAGGTGTTATAGCCATGGTGCGTTGTGGTTGAGAAGAAGTTACTTGTGAGGATGGTTGGGAACTCGTACCTTGTGAAGAAGGTTGGGCTCCTCCTCCTTGTGATGGAGGACCAATGGATGGGCTGTTCTAGATATTGGCACCTAGCAAGTTGGAACCAAGGAGTGGAGGGGGAATATTCCAAAAGTACTATCGATATTTCCCAATAGCCATTCAAATATGATTAAGGCTCGGTCACATCACACAACCACCACTTGGGTGTGTTAGCGCCGCCATTTTTTTTTCCATTTATAGTGACTTTGAGTCATGTAATGATCCATGTGCCCAAACATGTGAAGTAAGGTACATCTCACCATGAGTTTGAAGTCAGCAAATGGCCGGTTGGCCCTTGGAAGTGGGAAAGGGTGTCAGAGTCGAAAACTGTATACCTGGTATGGGCATGTCCTTTCCCAAAAGGTCAAATCCCGTTAGGAAGCTAGTTTTCTACCTCGGTCGAGTCAAGTGGCTAATAAAGGTCACATCGGCAAGTGCATTAGTTATTATCAGTTCATCATGAAGGCCGAGGAAATGAAAAATCACGACGTTCGTATTATACATTCCCAACAAACCATATCACCAACATTCCCCATGCGGGGGTTTTCCATGAACGACCTGAAATTCGACTTGAAACATCTTGTCACCATAAATAACATGTTTTCCTCTCTTGGCCAATTTTCTATAAATCTCAGATGCTCTACATGCCCTTCAGTCATAGAACCAGGCCTAAGCTCTTTTCACAGTTCCCCCTTGCCAATCCAGTTGGTTCAGAACCGCTCCCCAGTGAATTCGTTCAAAACGTTGTGCTTAGAGTGTACCTTTGGTCACGCCATGAAGAATTCTCAGAGCACAAGAAAGGACACGTAGAGCAGAAGAACTACAAGGTCCAAACCTCAAAGAGACTGGAATTCTTTCTCACCCTCGACGACCATTCCCAAAGATGTAAAAGAAATCATTATTTCACCTGCATAAGAGACCAAATCAAGTCGTGAAACAACCAGAGTAGAGAAATTCATACAGGGAAGGGAGACGAAAAGAGCTCCCTCCTCCCAACAACAACTGCCTCGGAGGAGGGGAAAGCCGAGAAAGAATGAGGAGTTCATGAAGGCTAAAATTCTAGAAGGACCGCACGTCAGATTGGCATCTGGAGGACTACTCAGACGTGTCATCCGGTTAGAACCTTCCAGGAAATCAAGCCAAGAATGAAGGATCAGAGCAAGGAAAGTGGACGCCGTGGGAGAAAATGAGGAAGCACCATCTCAACAGCTAAAGCAAACAATGCTGGCTATTGCCGATATTTATCAGGAGAATAGGGAATTAAAGCAACAACTAGTGACAAAGACCGTGGAAGCATCAACTACACAAAGTCACGGAGGGAACGTGGTGTGGCTGAAAAGGCATCTTAGAGAGGTGCAGAACGTTATTTTCAAGCTGCGAGAGGCACAAAGTTTGGTAGAAGAAAGGCACACAAAGCATCCAAGAGAATGCAAAGTAGCCGAATAGGAAATCTGTGTGGCTCTTGCTAACACACAAAAAGAGAAATTTTAACGTGCGACATTTTCTTCACGACATTTTTAGAGTGATAAGTGCCCTTTAAAAAATCTTACAATTTTGATAACAGTCACGAGAATCGAACAGTTTTTTTCTGCGCTCAGCTCTCCAGCAAATAGGCGCATAACAAAAGACGAAACCAACATTGTAGATAACAAGGTTTTTAATAGACACCTATTCAATAGGATACCTGATCAAGAAATACAATGACACATTTGTTCCCTACATCAGAATCCGACCGACAATCAGACCCCATGGTGAACCTGAAGGAAGTCATTAGTAGATAAGCGTGATTGTTTCCTACTTTTGGATAGTACCATACGAAGAGTCTCTGGCGCATGTGGCATGTTTTTTCTAGTTTAGGGTTAGTAGTTAGAAAGTAGGGCAGCCCAAGCGACGCTCTTGTTTATATATTTCATATTTTCGATGTAATCCAAGTTGGTTAGGAATTTTGGTAGATGACAGCTATTGAATGTAATCTGAGTTTTGACCGGAATTTAATGCAAAGGTCATGTGATTTGATGAAAAGATTCTAGTTGTGATAGTTGGATGTATTGTGCTTCTTTCCCCGCGTTTGTACTTTCCTATTATCTTTATTTCATATATTTTTCTGTCTATTTTGAAACAAGTTATTGAACTTGCAGATTCACTGTATTGCACCCCTTGTTCGCGCCACTTAGACAAAACGTTTTCCTCCCAAGTTAACTCCGAATTCATCCATAGTGGTGCTCCTGAGTTGCTTCCTGTAATTTCTCTCATCACACATTACGGTTTTACACTGAAGGTTGTTGCCTACCTAGCCTTATCCTCTCGAATCTAGTCATTGAGTCATTTGTCCCGTCTCTTCCTCAGATTGGTCCCATAGCCCAAGTCTTACTTTTCTGTGCCAATATAACTAGAACCCACATTATCATAAGTGTTAAATCTAGCCATCGTTTTCAAAGTCATATTCTGCGCAGAGACCACACCATTTTCGAGAGAGCCCTCTCTATGTCTGAAAGGCCAGTTTCGGGTCTCAAAGTTGGTTGAAAAAGTTACCTTCGTCATCTATTTGTCTGTCAAATAGATTTACAAAGTGCTAACATTTTGGCACCGTTGTTGGGGACAAAGTTGAAATTATTTTCCCTGGGAGAATGACAAATGTTGTAGTTTGACCCCTGAGGGTAACAGAGGGACAAACACCCATACCGGCTGAAACCTTTACCCTGGATACTCTAGTCCAAACAAACTAGTATCCCCAAGTAGCACTACACAGGAAACCTGGCTCCAAAGATGTTTTACACCAGAGCGAATCTTGACCCAAACCCATTTGAGCCTGTGTACGACCCCGAGAAGATTTTGCGCAAGGATACAGAGAAGGTGCCATACCCATTTTATTTCCTGGACAAAATTCTATCCTTGCCGAAAGATGGCATGCAAAGCATTGACGACCTTGATTTTGATGCACTTTTCGAGAAAACTCTGTTAAGGTCTAAGTCAGAAACCAGTTTGGACAAGACCGTTTTTGACCCGAACAATTTCCAAGCCCCGGTGACAAATAATATCCCCCAAAATCTGAATCCCCCTAGGGCTATGGCTTCCATATTCTCTCCCCTCATCCTACCAGCCCAGTTACATGACTTGGCTCATAATTATAGCCAAAGAATCAGAATCTACGATGTTGAGGGAAATGTTTCCACAGAGAAACACCTGGACTGGTTTAACGACGTTGTTGACCTGGAGGAGGTAGACTACACGTATGAAAAAATGAGGCTTTTTGTGCAGAGCCTTTCAGGATACATAAGAAAGTGGTTCAAACCCCTCCCACCCATGAGCATTTGTGACTTCCCAACATTCGAAAGGTCCTTCCTAAATAAATGGGGGAATAATAAAAACCCTTTGTAGCTACTAACACAATACAATAACATGAAGAAAGCACCAAAGGAAACGGTGCAAGAGTTCTCGACTCATTTTTTGAAGGTATACAACTCCATCCCTGCTGAAGTAAATCCCCCTCCTAGTGCTGCACAGTTGCAATACACAGATTCCTTCAACAATGACTTTTCTCTGCTACTAAGAGAAAGAAGATCAATGAGTCTCGATGCCATATTGAGTAACATTGTCAAGGTTGAAGTGAACATGATGGCGTCAGGAAAATTCAAACTGAGGTTCAATTGGGGTGACAAAAGACCCCAGGGAGACACACAACCATCGATGTCATGGTCCTCAGATGACACGTTCAAAATGATGATGAATACCATGGAAAAGTTGATGGAAAGAATGTCCGTGGGAAACAAGCCTGCTGTGCAAGAACAAAATGACGCACAACCCAGAAATCAAAATCTCCAGTGGGGTCAAATTCCTCAAATCAAACAGCAGGACCCAGGTGACTAGTAGACGAGACCTCCTTTCCAGAACAACTACATAGATGAGGATTTTGACCAGTATTTTGACGATTAGATGCATTGTTGTGATGACAAAAACTTGTGTGTGGTCCTGACAAAGAGCGAACAAGATCGATATATGAGCCAAAATGAAGACTTCACGCTGGAAACTGATGATGGTATGATACTCAAAATAGATGACACACCGTCTTGGGAGATGGAAGAATTCAAGAAGGGATATCAAGATGCTATCATGCAGTTCCAGAAGAAGTACAACCTCTGGAGTAAAGATGTATCTGCCAAGCCAAAACAAACAGACTCCGTAAAGAAGCCTACAATGGACACACCTTCCACGAGCCAACCAAGACCAAACAACGTAGCCTAGGATGCAGCTAAGAAGGAAAAGTTGAAGGAGGGAGGTCCCAAAAAAGCTGCAGAGACAGACCGGGAGATGAGCAGAAAAGAGGTAGAAAAAACCTATTCCCCTTTCAATTTTGAACACAAAATGGCCAAAATCAAAATCTCTGTCCCATTCAATGAGCTTATTAGAAAGGGTGAGTATCGAGAACAAATCATTAAAATGATAAAAATGGGAGGGACCCCCGATAATCTGAACATTCGAGATGACCACCCTGCCATCTTGTTTGGTCCGCGTGTCGAAGAGATGAGCGATGATGAAGATGTCCCCCCTTTCTATGTTAGTCTAAAGATCCATGATCTAGACTTGCATAACGCCATGCTTGATTCTGGCGCATCACACAACCTCATGGCGAAGGTGGTCATGGACGAGCTGGGTTTAGAGGTCACAAGGCCATACAAGGAACTTTTCTCCTTCGATTCGAGGAAGGCAAAATGTTTAGGTCTTTGTTGGGCCCGAGATATGATCAGTTTTATGACAGTAATTAGATACTTTTTCCGAATGTACATATGTGTTTTTCATGTTTTGGAGAAGATTTTTGTGCCAAAACGATATGATGTACACCAACTATGCATAATTCATATTTATATTGATCTTGAGTATAATTCATTATGTTTTTATGTTTCCAAGGATATAATTCACATTTTTTGGTGTTACAGGGCAAAATCACATCATGTTTCTACTTATGGCACTTAGTCCGACACTCCATTCAGTACTCAATCTAGTACATGGTCCGACACTCTGTCTAGCACTGCGTCTTGCACAAAAATGGTGGATGACTTGGAAGTTATGGTATTGGCGACCATTGGTGGGTGAATCAAGAACATGGGTTTTTCTCGTGCTTATCCCCTTCAACTACTGAACTCTTGACAACTCAATTTAGGTTTTTGAGCAGGGCGATTAGTGTCTCGCTCTATTTCGGCAGTTAGGACACCATTAATGTAATTTTCTATTTTTAGAAGTGGTTCAACCCTCCTGTGGTCAACCACTTGGTCTGTAAATCTTATAAATACCACTGTGGTGGTCATACAATAGCTAAGGAATAGTAGACAAAGTAGAGGAAAGAGATAAAAATGTTTTCCTCTGTTTTTGCTTTTTACAACTGCCAGAATTGTATAAGAGTGCGTTTTTCAATTTTTAAAGGTGAAATCATTTTGCTGAGCTCATGGTGTGCATTTGAGAAGTGACCACGACTTGCTAGGGGGCCCACCAATAGTATGGTAATTGTTCTATGTGTTATTTATGCATTTCATAGCTTAGATGTCTTTTATGTCATTTCTTGTACATGCATTGTTATTTTTCTTTTGTCATATAATTTGCTGTTATAGTTTAACTATTTTAATTCTCTTTTGCAGGTCAGTATGAAGGTTTTTGTCAATATGCATTGATTTTATAATTAAGAACAAGTTTTCAAACTCATTCACTAACCCCATGTGCAATTAGATGTTAGATTGAATTTTATTTATGATTTTAAAATCAAATTTAAAATAGAAGTTAAAACAGAGTAGAACAGATTTATTTCATGCTTTCTTTAACCAAGGCTTCAGTGGATGGATAGGGTTAGTTTTAGTTTTTATTGCCTATTTAATTTTCATTTAGATTTTTCTAACTAGTTGTTAATTAGTTTACTTGCCATATGCTAGAACCATGTTTTAATTTATGCTTTTAAGCATTTTCTTTCTTGCACTTTGAATTGTTAAGATAGATATAACATAGTTTGACTTTATGCAGTTTCTTTCCTAGAATTAGATTGCAATTCCAATTCTTAGTTAATGATTGAATTTAATTATAAAGTTTGTTTACATAAAATAGAATTACAATTATGATCTCGTTATATTGTTGATGGTTAATAATTTCATGAATATGCAGGGTAATTAACATTGTTTCCGTAATGGCTAAATTCTCATTGGGTTGTTTAATCCATACCTTTCACTTTTCTATTGAGATCAGTGTAGAGCTTATACTACTTGAATTATCCTTTGTTGTCAAGTGACATCGATATATCATACGACAACGTAGATATTCACACAACCACCAACACTATATTTGAGTTTTCATAGGTTAGAAGATAGTTTCTTGCTTTCACAGATCAAAAGATAGTTTCTTTCTTTTGTAGATCAAAAGATATAGTTTCTTGCTTTCATAGATCAGAATATAGTTTTATTGCTGTTGTAGGATAGATAGTCTTTTGCTTTGATAGGTTAGAGAGCAGTTTTCTTATCATAGATTAAAGGTTAGTTGTTAGTCCTTCTGGCTTTCAATTAAATAGATTTCCTTTTATGAATTAGAAATAGTTTTGAAGTTTGAATTAAGAATATAGTCCACTTGCCTCTTAGGCTAGATAGTTGTTCAATGAGAACTTTTAGTTAGATTACTTGCAATAGAAGTTATCTTAGAGTAATTAGTTGTTTCTTTGCTTTAATAGGCTAGCTAGTTGTTTTGCTTACTTGTTTACTTGCTTTAATAGGTTAGCTAGTTGTTTTGCTTACTTGTTTACTTGCTTTGATAGAATAGTTGCTGGCTTGTTTATTTACTTTCTTTCATAGGGTAGTTTCTCATTGAATTTAGGTTGGCAAGTTAAAGTAGTTTTATTTTGTTATTTGCTTATTGTTATCCTTAATAGTTGCTTTTGCTTATTGTTATGAACTAGTTTTCTTTACATAGGGTTTTTACTTGCTTTCTTAGAACTATCCATCGATCCTTGGTCCAAAAGTACTTAGGTTACATAGTTTCAAGTTGCTTAGTAAGGTTTTCTCATTAGATAGCTTTGCTTGAATAGATTAACCCTTAGATAGCCACTTTCTTAGTTAGACAAAATACTACCAACCCTTCTACCTAGGCATATATTTTGCTACAACTCTAAGTTTATTTACCCTGGGTTGAAAATTTATTTGAGGTTTTTTAGTGTGTTTTTAGTGCATATAGAACACCCATCATTTTTGGCGTCGTTGCAAGGGAGTTTTCTCAAGGTAGGAAATAGGTAGGAATTAGATCATTTCTAAACCTTAGCATTAGTTTGGTGGTGGGGGAACTTTAAGACGAGAGGTAAGAACCTGCACATCTGCTATAGCAGGTTCCCCCAAACCTAATGTAGTTTTTCTTTTTCTTTTTGTTTGATTTCATGAACAAACCTAGAGACCCAAAAGGTAGATACATTAAATCTAAATTAGGTCTTTCAATCAAGGTTCCTTCTGAAATTTTTGGGGGAAGGAACGTTCCACTCATAAGCTCCGCAGACTAATACCGAAAAACAAGAGCTAGCTCAACCCAAAGAGCTAAAGAAGTCTCTAAAGAGACTAAAACAAGGAGCACTATAGAACAAGAAATTGAAGCATCAATAATAGTAGGACAGGAGGCAAGACCACTCGAGCCTTCCGCAGAACCAAACAATACAGCCTTTGTTTTCTTACCACAATCAGGAGATCCTAACTTTGTGGACATCATATTTGTGTGAACCAAGTTTTATCAAATGACAAGATGAATTCAAAGGTGATCATTAGTTTGGAAGAACTCTCTCAAATCCTAGCAACAACTGGGATCTCTTCTTTTCAGGAAGAACACATCTTGACAATAGTCAAGAACTTATCTACCTCTCCAAAAATATTAGAAGAATCAGGGTCCTATGAGCTACAAAATGATTTTCCTCCCCAAAATGTGAAGGAATATAAAAAATTATGGACTACATCCAGTGGAGAGCAATCATTAAGACCTAAGATTGAGGAGTTCTCAACATCCATCTCAGTAGATCCTTTATGTACTTCAGAAATCAATCATCTAGAAGAAGAGGATCTGCATAGCATGATGAAGGAGAGCGTAGAAATTGCTGTTGATGAACATAAAGATTACAATGAAATTTGGTTTCAAGAGGTCATCAGGCCACAATACTATTATCTTCTTCAACACCTTATGATGCCCAAACAAGTAGGTTGGTTGGTCTTCATATCCAAGTAATCACTGTGGTAACTTTTTCATATATCGATATGAGTATGTTTCTTATCTTGCTCCACACATGGTTACATTGGAAGAGTTCTTACACTTGAATAAATATTTTCCCTTTCTTTTTAGGTAGGGTAAGATAGGAAATAAAAGCTGCATGTTGTTAGTTTAGATTAAAGTCTAATGCAACCTCATTTTACATTTTCTTTTAATAAAAAACTATGAGATACATGTTCCTATGACTTGATCTCATTGATCTCCTTAGTTTATTATATTTTAGAGTGTGGTTTTTTGCAAACAGTTTTAGAGATCTCTATAGGTCTTTATATCACCAAGGGTAGACAATTCCAAGTAAATATAAAAGAAGGTTTTTCTTCAAAAACATTGTTACACTTGGACCTTGTTGTCTGCTAAGCATCAAATGAATAAGGACTTGTTGTAGTTAGCCATGTTTTTGCAAATATTTTCATCTTCTTGTTCTTAAGACATTTTGAAAAGAAGTTTCTCTTGAAAATCTTCACCACTACATAAGGAAGTGATATTGTAACCATCAAGCTTACAGGTCTCTCGTATAGTTTTCCCAAGAAACCTGAGTAAGTAAGTAAAGTATATTTATTAAAGAGAAACAAGGAGGTATGATTAGTGGTTAGTCATGGAAACATCACAATAACTACAAAAGAAGAAAGTGAGTTGAGCCTAGAGATACATTTCTGTTCTTTCTCAATGGTACCATCCACTACACACTAAATAGCTTGATTATATCATATCTTTAGATAGGCCACATCCACTTAAGTACCCCCTTACATTGGGACAATCACTAAGTAATATAATGGAAAGTCATCCTCTAACATAAATACCACCCCAATTGAAAAAAGAAAGAAAAAGTTGTTTTCAGAGCTGTCCCACCATCTTCTTGCATAAAGCAATCTTATACTAAAATCTTAAAAGATGGAGGGCCAGTCTCTGAGGGTGTAAGAGGCTAACGCATCGAGATACTAAACAGGTCTACTGGAAGTAGGTACCGACATGTGATATGACTAGGTAACCTCATTGGAACACTGAATAGGCTTGTTGGCAGTGGGGCATTCTACTTAGTGACGCAAACCCCCAAACCCTCGGGTCGATGTCCACGCAGGATCATTCAAACAACCTCCTCGAGCTGGATCAACTCCTTTGATTCCTTTTTGGAATCTTCAATCTTTGATCCACAGGTCCTTTGTGAAACTCCACCTGCACAAGCATGCAACCGGCGCGAGCTTCCACCTACACACGGCCTCAACATGATCGCAACTTTTTCCTGAAATGCAAATTTTGGGTTTCGGGACTTCCTGAGTTCTGATGTCGAGAACCTTTTCCTTCTCAATCCTCTGATCTCTGAAATGCCGAAATGCCTATGCCCCGAATTCCTCCTTCTTTCGCGTTTTTGGGTTCTCCGAAGCTGAAGTGCTCGGATATCTTGTCCACAACATTCTTGAAATGATGAATTCCGGTATCCCGAAATGTCCTTCCCCGGTTCTTCACCTTTCGTGCTTTTGGAGTTTCAATCCCCGAGAACCTGAACCCTTGTCTTCGGAACTCTCGAAGTTATGAAATCTGATACACCGAAATGACGCCTTCCTCCAAATACTTTCGGACTTTTGCGGTTCAGGTTCTCTGATTGTAAGACTTCCTTCCTGGTCCCTACCCTCCCGCACTTCTGGTATCCAAGATGCTGAAGTGACGGTACAACCCTTTTTTACTCCTAGCCGAGATCAACGGCTATGATCCGCTCCTCAAATCAATGGCCTTGATCGTTTGGGAGTTTTCATCCACAAGAGCTCGGATCTTATGTACTTAGGATCTTCGAAATCCCGGTACCCGGTATGCCGAAATACTCCTGACAATACTCTTCTAAACATTTTTGGGAATTTGTGTTTCAGAATTTTGTGAATCCCGTTGCACTAAGCCTTCGCTGAACTTTGATACTTTCAGTACCCGAAGTACTGAAGTACCCTCCTGTTGCCACGTTTCCTCTCCCTGGACACTTCCGATCCTCTTTTGGATTTCGGGACTCCATGATCCCTGTGGCACAATTCCTCTATCTTCTCGAATCCCCAGTGTCCGAAAACCCAGTGGAATCCCCGATCTCTGCCACATGTCCTCCTATGAAGGGACAGTCTAGATTGTTTTCAAGACTTCACCGTTGATGAAGTCGAAAGACTCTCCTCTATGTTTCCCGATGTCCGAATCCCTGAAATGGGTGATCTTGCGACACGTGTCCTCCTCTAAATGGATGACTCAGATCTCTTTGCTTATTTTAGGACTATTGCTATGGAGTGTCCCGACCTTTCATCATCAGGACCTACGAAATCCTGAAGTCTGAAATCTCGATATCCATGTCTGTTTGGGACTTTTCAAGTTCTCTATTCTACGCTTGAGGATTAAACCCCATGCTTCTTCTGACATATCCAACGACAATCAGCTTATCTGAATGAAATTGAACGACTCAAATCTATTCTTGCTATGGGATCTCCTATTACTCCTTGGACGTGGAAATCCAACAGTCTAGATCTCCTTCTCGGCCTAATCCGATGGCAGCTGTGCTCTCCCTCCGAGCATGCGCTTTCTTCTGATACTTGGAAGATTCTTCAAATGCTCGAGGCCTCAACCTTAGCTTCTCTCCTCTGCGAGCCCTATCACAATTAATCTCACTTGCATATTCAAAGACACTGTCCCTCCTGAGCTTCCGGGACTCTAAACTCTCCAAAGAGTTCTCCCTTTCAGGCTCTGCAACCTCTTGTGGCCTCTGTGCGTAAAATCACTCTCCCTCCTGAGCTTGGCCTTCTTTAAAACCTTAAAAGGTTTCCATGACTCCTACACACCTTGCAAAATCTCTACATGCTAACTCGGTGCTATCTCTTCTGAGCTTCTCTACTCCTCAGATCTCTAAGGGGACTTCACCCTTTTTCTTCCTTCTCCTTCAGATGAAGAATCTGATGCCCTCCTGGCACTCTTTTGCTCAAACAAACTTCTTGCTGAGACTACAGGGTGTTCAACAACCCTGTGAAGATCCTTCCTTGGACTCTTCTCTACCTCTAAACTCAAAGAGTTTTTCCCTTGTGCTATATATGCACATCTACTCAATGCCCTCCTGGCAAAGTGTCTTCTCACAACACATTCAGTAGTTCTGTCTTCTCCTGTGCACTCTATGCACCTGCTCAATGCCTTCTTGGCAGGGCCCTTAGAATCCTAAGTGATTCTAATTCTCTTGGGACTCACAGCAGAGTTCCTCTTCAATGCAACCCATGCATCTACTCAATGCCCACCTAGCAGAGCTCTTGCAGAATCCCGAAACGACCCTGTCTTCCACTGTCTCTTCCCCTACATGGTATTGCCTCCAAGGAATTCAAAAACCTTGAGGTCTTCCTCTGAGTCAATGATTTTAGTTGGTATGCCCTCCTAGCACGTCTTTGTCCAAATTCCGTAGAATTGGAAGTGCACTCTATGCACTGGCCATAAGAACCCGCAGTGTTCTGTCACACCCTCTTGGAATGAAGCCTCAAAGATCCCCTAAAACTAAAATAAAAAAAATATTGCAAATGCATACCTATCCATACATCTACAACATATAAAGAACACACATAGACATTCACACAACATAGTAATATGCAAGAAAAATTGCTTCTGTTTGTATTAATCAAATGCCTCCTTTACAAAGGTGTTTCGAGTGCGGACTATAACAAAGTCTCAACTCCTTCTCTCTCTCTTTATCATATTCTCTATGCTCTCTAATACTAACTCAAAACAATACCAAAAATATATTTTACATGAGGGGGCTCTTCGAGCTCTTCCCTCCAAGCTACCTACCATATTCAATTACATTGAATTCATAATTAAATGGTTGTCTAGTCCAGATTGGATCTAGATTGCAGCCTTACAACCATTAAAGTCTATCTACATCTAAAGCCTACATATAGGCATGGCCTTTTGGCTCTAATAGCCTTACAATATTAAATTTCCTCGATTCAAATTCAAATTTGAATATGAGAGGGTTGCACCTCTCCTCCTCATTGAATGTGTGCTTGATAAGCTGGCTGGCTGGCTAGCGCATGGATGGATTGAGAGCGATGCTCCTGCATCATACTCCTCTAATGCATAAATTCATGAGCTCCTGCTCATGAGCTCTCCACCTTGGTTGTTGAAATCCTCCTGGATTCCCAAACAACTCTTTGGAGCTATCTCCCTGCTCCATCTTTCTGTTGTTGTTGTTGCTTCTGCTACTCATCTACTGCTGTTGCTATTGCTTCTCTTCTACCCAGGTTCTCCTTGCTGGTAGTCTATGTTGATCTCAACATCAGCCTTCTGATGTATTCTATCATCTCGTCGAACTGCTGCAATGGCTAGTTTTGTCCATGCAGTCTCCTCAGCTACATTTTATTTCTGTAGATGGGCAAATCACCATGATCTCCCATGCCATCTTCTTCATCCTCTTTGGCCTCAACTTGCCACCTTGTTGTAGATTTAACTTCTGCAGTCTCCTTACTGACCTGCTATTCAACCATCATCTCTGACAGTTCTTCTGCCATTCCTCTTGCTGGTATGCATCTAGCTTCTTGTAGCTGCTCCTTAGCTTGGAATTTCCCTTCATCTTCTTCCAACTTGATCTGTTGGATATGCATGCCCTCCACCTTCACCCTTTTCTCCAGGGCTTCAATCTCTTTGCACAGATCAATAAGACTCATGATGTTTGTCTCTTCTTTTGCTTCTTCTGCTGCAAGCTCCAATGCTATAATCGTTTCAGCTTCCTGGCTGAAAATTTTGAGCCATTCCTCAGAATGCTCTTCTTCTTCTTCTGCTTGGGAAACCTCTAACATTTGCTCCAATGCCTCTCCTCTGACAGTCACAACTGGCTGTCCTTTTCCTGTTGATGCTCCTTCATCAGAAACACAAATCCTCAGCTCAAATGGGCTTCCTAGTAGGACTATCCGAATTCCTCCAACCATTAGAAGATTCCTCCGATCCTCCTCCTGGGTGGTACAAGTTTTTAACTTGTCATCATATTCATTCACATGATCTGCAAAACCACATGAATCTCCACTTACCAACATCCCTTGCTAATATGAACTCACCTTCAAGTTCATGAGACTTTCACATAGCCTCATTTCAGTTCCCATGCCCACCTGACAAATTGGGATTTTCCTACTACCCTCTTAGCAGTCTATGAGATCCCGTAGTGATCGCGTCTCATTGCCCTCTTGGAAATTGGGAAATTTTTCTCTACCCTCTTGGTAGTCTTTGAGATCTTCAGCTGATCCCATGTCATCCTCACTACTGAGGTTTCTCCCATCCTCTGGTTCACACACCTCAACCATCTTCTTTGGTTTGTCGAGGTTTTTAGCATGCCTCAACCATCTTCTCAATAGCCTCTATTGTCCTTTGGCCATCAATGCCATGACTGGCCATTTTTCTTTCATCCTCATGGGCCATTCATATACCCATCTCGACTGAGCATTCTGCTACACCCGCAGTGCTAGCTCATCCATCCTTGCCCTGATCTCAACAAGTTCTTTATCCCTTGCAGCGTTCTCCTATTGTGAATGGTTCTTCTTTCTACCACACTTATGGAATTTAGTAGCCATCTTGTTGTCTTCTATCTACCCTCTTGGAAAATATGTTGTCACTCAACAACCCTAAGTGTTTTTAGCATCTCCTACAGTCCTCCTGACTGTCTTCTTGATTGCTGCCTACTTGCAAACAATCATCATAGAGCTTCTATCACTCTGTCTTCCCCTGCATGTCTCTGTAAGATTCCTCTAATACCAAACTTGTGTATATCAGAGTGTTTTCCTTCCTTCTTTCTCTGCCTGAAATATACAAACAGAGTCAAGCTCTGATACCACAACTGACACAAACCCCCAAACCCTCAGGTCGAGGTCCACGTAGGATCATTCAAATAACCTCCTCAAGCTGGATTGGCTCCTTTGATTCCCTATTGGAATCTTCATTCTTTGATCCATAGGTCCTTCATGAAACTCCACCTGCACAAGCATGTAATCGATGCGAGCTTCCACCTACACACAACCTCAACACGACCGCGACTTTTTCCCGAAATGGAAATTTTGAGTTTCGAGACTTCCTGAGTCCTGATGTCGAGAACCTCTGCCTTCTTGATCCTTTGATCTCTGAAATGCCAAAATGACTATATCCCGACTTCCTCTTCTTTCGCGTTTTTGGGTTCTTCGAAGCCGAAGTGCTCGAATCTTTTGTCCACAGTATTCCCAAAATGCTGAATTCCGGTATCCTGAAATGTCCTTCCCTGGTTCTTCACCTTTCATGCTTTCAGAGTTTCAATCCCCGAGAACCTGAACCCTTGTCTTCGAAACTCCTGAAGTTCCAAACTCTGATACGCCAAAATGACGCCTTCCTCCAAATTCTTTTGGACTTTCACATTTCAGGTTCTCTTGTTGCAAGGCTTCCTTCCTGGTCCCTGCTCTCTTGCACTTCTGGTATCCGAAATGCCAAAGTGACGTTACGACCCTTTTTTACTCTTGGCCAAGATCAACGGCTATGATCCACTCCTTGAATCAATGGCCCTGATTGTTTCAAAGTTTTTGTCCACAAGAGCTCAGATTCTATGTACTCAGGATCTCCAAAATTCCGGTACCCGGTATGCTGAAATGCTCCTGACAATACTCTTCTGAACATTTTCGGGACTTCGCGTTTTATAATTTTGTGAATCCTATTGCACTAAGCCTTCGTTGACCTATGATACTTCTGGTACCCAAAGTACCAAAGTACCCTCCTACTGCCATGTGTCCTCTCCCTAGATGCTTTCGATCCTCTTTTAGATTTCGGGACTCCATGATCCTTGTGGCACAATTCCTCTGTCTTCTCAAATCCCCGGTGTCCGAACACCCGATGGACTCCTCGATCTCTGCCATGTGTCCTCCTATGAAGGGATGGTCGAGATCATTTTCAGGACTTCACCATTGATGAAGTCGAAAGAATCCCCTCTATGTTTCCAGATGTCCAAATCCCTGAAATGGGTGATCTTGCGAAATGTGTCCTCCTCTAAACGGATGACTCAGATATCTTCGCTTGTTTCAGGACTATCGTTATGGAGTGTCCTGACCTTTTGACATCAGGACCTCTAAAATCCTGAAGTTGAAATCCTGATATCCACGTCTATTCGGGACTTTTCGAGTTCTCTGTTCTATGCTTGAGGATTAAACCCCATTCTTCTTCCAACAGATCCAATGGCTATTGGCTTATCCGAATGAAATCAGATGGATCAGATCTATTCTTGCTATGCACTCTCCTACTGCTCCCTAGACGTGGAAATTCAACAGTCCAGATCTCCTTCTCGGCCTGATCCGATGGCAACTGTGCTCTCCCTCCGAGCATGTGCTTTCTTCCAATACTTGGAAGATTGTTCAAATGCCCGAGGCCTCAACCTTAGCTTCTCTCCTTTGTGAGTCCTATCACAATTAATCTCGCTTGCATATTCAAAGACGCTGCCCCTCTTGAGATTCCAGGACTCTAAAATCTCCAAAGAGTTCTCCCCTTCAGCCTCTGCAACCTCTTGTGGCCTCTGTGCATAAAAACACTCTCCCTCCTAAGCTTGGCCTTCTCTAAAACCTTAAAAGTTTTCCAAGACTCCTGAACACCTTGCAGAATCTTTGCATGCTAACTTGGTGCTATCTCTTCGAAGCTTCTCCACTCCTTAGATATCTAAGGGTACTTCACCCTTTTTCTTCCTTCTCCTTCAGATGGAGAATCTGATGCCCTCCTGGCACTCCTTTGCTCAAACAAACTTCTTGCTGAGACTATAGGGTGTTCAACAACCCTGTGAAGATCCTTCCTTGGACTCTTATCTGCCTCTGAACTCAAAGAGTTCTTCCCTTGTGCTCTATCTGCACATCTACTCAATGCCCTCCTGGCAGAGTGTCTTCTCACAACACATTCAACAATTCTGTCTTCTCCTGTGCACTCTATGCACCTGCTCAATGCCTTCTTTGCAGAGCCCTCAGAATCCTCAGTCATTCTGTTTCTCTTGGGACTCATAGTAGAGTTCCTCCTCAATGCAACCCATGCATCTACTCAATGCTCACCTGGCAAAGCTCTTGCAGAATCCCGCAAGGACCCTGTCTTCCACTATGTCTTCCCCTACACGATCTTGCCTCCAAGGTATTCAACAACCTTGAGGTCTTCCTATGAGTCAATGATTTCAGTTGGTATGCCCTCTTAGCATGTCTTTGTCCAAATTCCGTAGAATTGGAAGTGCACTCTATGCACTGGCCATTAGAACCCGCAGTGTTCTATCAAGCCCTCTTTGCATGAAGCCTCAAAGATCCCCTAAACCTGAAATCAAACAAATCCTGCAAATGCGTACCTATCCATACATCTTCAACATATAAAGAACACACATAGACATTCACACAACACAATAATATGCAGGAAAAACTGCTTTTGTTTGTATTAATCAAATGCCTCCTTTACAAAGGTGTTCCGAGCGCGGATTGTAACAAAGTCTCAACTCCTTCTCTCTCTCTCTCTCTCTTAGATTCTTTATGCTCTCTAAGACTAACTCAAATAAAGACCAAAAAGATCTTTTACATGAGGGGGCTCTTCTATCTCTTCCCTCCAAGCTACCTACCCTATTCAATTACATTGAATTCATAATTAAATGGTTGTCTAGTCCAGATTGGATCTAGATTGCAGCCTTACAACCATTAAAGGCTATCTACATATAAAGCCTACGTATAGGCACGACCTTTTGGCTCTAATAGCCTTACAATATTAAATTTCTTCGATTCAAATTCAAAATTTGAATATGAGAGGGCTGCGCCTCTCCTCCTCATTGAATGCACACTTGATGAGCTGGCTAGCTTGAGAGCGATGCTCCTGCATCACTTAGCGAGGATTGTAATCTGACAAAAATAAATAATAATTTAAACTTGTTCTGATGTACGACATTACTTGTAGACAAATATGAAATGAAGTATGTATGGTTAAGATAAGGTTAATGAACTCCATAAAATTTCCATTGAGAACTAACTCTAAGACTATCTCGAAATTCTCTTGCCTACCTCTTCTTATCTATATATAGGATCTCTTATCCTATAGGTGGGGCTATCCTTTAACCATCTCAACAGTCCAGTCTATGACATTTATTTCTACACTTAACAAGCTATAAATCTTCGGCTATTGGGAGAACTGACCGGTTTCCTATATTTTTGATTGTGAGGTATCACAATACTTAGGTGTGGGGTAGGGGTTCATGAGTTGACAAATGATAACATTGCCTAGAAGAAGTAAATCTTTGTAAACATTTATGTGTATTGTTTTCATGATATAAACTATTACATCGGTAGTCATTTTATTTTTGAAATGCTGATTCCATGTGTGCTATAAACTGTTATACATCTCCTTAACAAACCACTTAACTGGCTTATTGTCATTACATACTATTCATTACCGAGTTATGATTACATGCCTTATAAAATGATAAAGGAATGGATTGTGTGAGGACGATGGAAAAACAAATAATAATGGAACACTCTTATCTTGCCTCTGCTCCTATTCACTGTACTCATGGTCTCTGAGAAATCAATTGCCTCAGACACAAAGCTCCCAAGAGTTGGAGACCGTTGGTTTAAACACCACAAATTGCGAAGAGCAAGCTATAACAGGGTTTTCAAACCTGAATTTCAGAACATCTTTGGAGTTAAGGGATACTCCAAAGAGTGGATAAAAGAGGAGCTAATATAACCCCCCTCTCAAAACAATAAATACCTATTGCTAATTCATTTCACGAGGACGAGCCATATCTTCGGTCTGGGGGGAGTTTCCTGAGAAAAAAAAAAATGCTAAGCACTACCCATTTATATAGAAAAACCCATGAGAAGAGGAAGTAGGATTTTTGTCAGAATTCTATCATACTGTCTTTTTACAATGTCTTGGGATATTATATCAGCAATTGTTTGTATTGGTATGATAAATTTTATATTGCTGACATCATTGTGTGTGTTATGAGATTACTGTGCATTTTTATGTTTATGCTATAGAAGACTTTGTATCCTTAATTGGTTCTTTGTGACAATTACAGATCAATAGCAGATTGTTAAACTCACTATAGATCTATGTTACAGACCTATGAACGGAGGAACAAGGTTAAGTGGCTCTTTATTAGGCTAGGTATTTAGTTCAGTATAGTTTTGATTTGGAGTTTTCTAGATGAGAATCTAGGTCTAGGGAGCTAGGCCAAGGTTTCCAAAAGATGAGTTGCAAAGATAGAATGGGGCAAGGTAGGTATACTAAGTAGCATTTAGGATTTGTCATTATGTATAGGGTAGATGCGACGAGTTCAACATGGGAATGAGATCATGAATCCATTCATAATAAGAAGTTGTAACATAACATGACAGTTTCATCCAAAACAATGCAAATAACTTTGAAACAATCATAGGAAAGCATGGAGGTGGCAACAAATTGTAGTAGGAGAGCAATAAGTTTTGGAGGCCTTCCTCGATGAGTTATTTAATGAAAAAAGTTATGAATGGAAATATGAATATTTCCCCTACACTCTAGAGTCACTAATCCAATAAAAAATGTACATATAACCCCTTCACAACTGATTTGGAAACAAACTGTCCAAAAGCGCAACAACTGTGATAGAAGCACAACAGAAAAATAAGGGTCAAATAAAGGGTTATAACTTTTTAACAATAACAAATTTTACAAAACTATGGGAGGTTTTTGTATATAAGGTTGTTCTTAAGATAAAACTCTCTTAGTTTTGTGAAATTAATTCTTCTTGGAATATGTGCCACAACATAATGACTAAAACAAGAAATTAAATTGGAGAATTTGATTTTCTGAGATGGGCCTCCAAGAAAGTTAAATATATCCCACTATATGCTACCTGTGTAAATAATGAAGGAGTTTATTATTATTTGGTATGTACTTAGAAAAAACCTCCTTTTTTTTTCCAAAATTCATCTTTATTTGGTCAAAAAGTTGTTTTGAAAATAATGACTAAAACAAGAAATTAAATTGGAAAATTTTATTTTCTAAAATAGGTCTCCAAGAAAGTTGAATGCCTTCCAATATATGATACCTGTGTAAAAACTGAAAGAGGTTATTGTTATTTGGTATGTCATTAGAAATAACCTCCTTTGGTTTTCCAAATTTCATCTTTATGTGGTCAAAAACATCTTTTTAAAATGATGACCAAAAACAGAGTCAAAAGCGCATTGTGGTCTTGTAGAACACTTTTTGTGACTTTTCCTAATCTATTTTCTGATGTAGTAGTTCCTGTCCATGTGTATTTTTAGCTTGATGTCCATGTTGGCCTTTTTTAGGAGAATCTCTAGGTGTTCATTGAATCTTCCAAGACAATACTCTCTGTCCTTTTCAAATCTTGCCTCAATGGTGCCTTCAATGTCCTGTTGACATAGTGAAGGTAGATACCTTGTTTTTTTAAGCTTTTGATTTTCGATTGTTAGCCCACTTTCAGTTCAATAAAAAATTGAATTTTCCCTTCTAATTTTTAAATATATTGGATAATATGTCCTCTCAAGTGAGGAAGAATGTAACCAACCCCCAGAACAACCTCTTTCACCATGGCCTTATCAAACTCCTTGTTTTAGCCTAATTGAAAAAAAATAGGGGCAAACTTGGGATGGATTCATTTATCAATTTGTAAACCCTCACCTGACAATCAAGACTAGAAAAAAGTCATCAGATATAAGGACTATTTCTCCATCCAAACCCCACTCTCCAAGGACTCCAAACCCTCCTGCACAAGCCATTTCTTTACCCGAACAAAAATCCAAGAAGCTTATTGAAATCCAACCGTAGCCTTAGAGCACAACTGAAGCAACACAAGAGGCATAAGGAAAAGTCTTCACAACAAGAAGGAGAAGCTTCCGAAGCTGTTCCTCATCAGAAAGCTTAGTCATGAGGGGTAATTTCGTTTTGTTTGCAGTGGGACCTACAAAATATTAAGAGTGGAGGTAATGTTGGGCTCGAGATATGATCAGTTTTATGATAGTAATTAGATACTTTTGCCAAATGTACATATGTGTTTTTGATGTTTTGGAGAAGATTTTTGAAGACTTTTGTACTAAAACAATATGATCTACACCAGGTATGCATAATTTGTATTTTATATTGATCTTGAGTATAATTCATTACGTTTTTATATTTCCAAAGATCTAATTCACATTTTCTGGTGTTACAGGGAAAAATCGCATCACGTTTCTGCTTCTGACACTCAGTCTGGCACTCCATCCAGTACTCAATCTGATACCCATTCCGACACTCTATCCAACACTGCATCTTGCACTAAAACGGTGGGTGATTTGGTGGTTATGGTATTGGCAGCCAGTTTTGGGTGAATCAGGAACATGGGTTTTGCTCGTGCTTATCCCCTCCAACTACTACACTCTTTAAAACTTAGTTTAGGTTGTTGAGAAGGGTGATTATTGGCTCGCTCTATTTCGACAGTTAGGACACCATTAATGTAATTTTCCATTTTTAGAAGTGGTTCAACCCTCTTGTGGTCGACCACTTGGTCTGTAAATCTTATAAATACCACCATGGTGGTCATATAATAGCTAAGAAGAAGTAGAAAAAGTAGAGGATAGAGATAAAAACGTTTTCCTCTGTTTTTGCATTTTTCAACTGCCAGAATTGTATATGACTATGTTTTTCAAGTTTTAATTGTGAAATCGTTTTGCTAAGCTCGTGGTGTGCATTTGAGAAGTGACCATGACTTGCTAGGGGGCCCACCAATAGTCTGGTAACTATTCTATGTGTTATTTATGCATTTCATAGCTTAGATGTCTTTTATCTCATTTCCTGTACATGCATTGTTATTTTTCTTTTGTCATATAATTTGCTGTTATAGTTTAATTGTTTTAATTCTCTTTTGTAGGTTAGTATGAAGGTTTTTGTTAATATGCATTGATTTTATAATTAGGAACGAGTTTGCAAACTCATACATTAACCCTGTGTGCAATTAGATGTTAGATTGAATTTTATTATGCTTTTAAAATCAAATTTAAAATAGAAGTTAAAGCAGAGTAGAACAAAGTTTTATTTCATGCTTTCTTTAACCAAGGCTTTGGTGGATGGATAGGGGTAGTTTCAGTTTTTATTGCCTATTTAATTGTCATTTAGATTTTGCTAACTAGTTGTTAATTAGTTTATTCATTATTTTATTTGCCATATGCTAGAACCATGTTTTAATTTATGTTTTTAAGCATTTTCTTTCTTGCACTTTGAATTGTTAAGATAGATATAGCATAGTTTGACTTTATGTAGTTTCTTTCCTATAATTAGATTGCAATTCCAATTCTTAGTTAATGATTGAATTTAATTATGAAGTTTGTTTACATAGCATAGAAGTACAATTATGATCTCA
Source organism: Picea mariana (assembly GCA_032191745.1). NCBI lineage: Eukaryota > Viridiplantae > Streptophyta > Pinopsida > Pinales > Pinaceae > Picea > Picea mariana. The sequence goes on from JASDQU010101043.1 coordinate 304,154, forward strand.
TTATATTGTTGATGGTTAATAATTTCATGAATATGCAGGGTAATTAACATTGTTTCCATAATGGATAAATTCTCATTGGATTGTTTAATCCATACCTTTCACTTTGCTATTGAGATCAGTGTAGAGCTTATACCGCTTGAATTATCCTTTGTTGTCAAGTGCCATCGAGATATCATACGACACAACCACCAGCACTATATTTGAGTTTTCATAGGTTAAAAGATAGTTTCTTGATTTCGTAGATCAAAAGATAGTTTCTTTCTTTTATAGATCAGAAGATATAGTTTCTTGCTTTCATAGATCAGAGTATAGTTTTATTACTATTGTAGGATATATAGTCTTTTGCTTTGATAGGTTAGAGAGCAGTTTCCTTATCATAGATTAGAGGTTAGTTCTTAGTCCTTCTTTCTTTCAATTAAATAGATTTCCTTTTATGAATTAGAAATAGTTTTGAAGTTTGAATTAAAAATATAGTCCACCTGCCTCTTAGGCTAGATAGTTGTTCAATTAGAAGTTTAAATTAGATAACTTGCAGTAGAAGTTATCTTAGAGTAGTTATTTGTTTATTTTCTTTAATAGGCTGGCTACTTGTTCTGCTTACTTGTTTACTTGCTTTAATAGGTTAGCTAGTTGTTTTGCTTACTTGCTTTAATAGAATAGTTGTTGGCTTGTTTATTTACTTGATTTCACAGGGTAGTTGCTCATTGAATTTAGGTTGGCAAGTTAAATTAGTTTGCTTTTGTTATTTTCTTATTGTTATGCTTAATATTTGCTTTTTCTTATTGTTATGAACTAGTTTGCTTTACATAGGGTTTTCACTTGCTTTCTTAGAACTATCCATCGATCCTTGGTCCAAAAGTACTTAGGTTACATAGTTTCAAGTTGCTTAGTAAGGTTTTCTCATTAGATAGCTTTGCTTGAATATATTAACCCTTAGATAGCCACTTTCTTAGTTAGACTATACTACTACCAACCCTTCTACCTTGGCATATATTTTGCTACAACTCTAAGTTTACTTACCCCAGGTTGACAATTTAATTGAGGGTTTTTAGTGTGTTTTTAGTGAATATAGAACACCCATCAGTCTTATCAAAGACTTGGTTGTATCGTTGGCTCAAATCCCCACCAAGAATATGGTCATGGACATAGTCGTCATAGACATACCCTCAAAGTTCGTTAGGCTGCTCTTGAGTTTGTGAGTCGTGAAGTTGAAGGGAACGTTGCAGATGGATATGGATTACACCACTATCCCTAGTTTTTTCTAGGACAAAAGATTGTACAAAGAAGTGCTACTGATATACATGGTAAGCAACAAGACGCAACCTCGCAATCATCCTATATACACCGTCGACACTGAAATGGGTTCGTCTATATTCTACAATGACTTTAGCTTTGGAGAAGAAGGATCGACGACCACCATGACAAATGATTAGAAAACCACGTAGGAAACCATAGAGTGTGCCGACCCAGAAGATCGCATGGAAAATGGGGTGTGGAACATGAGTTTTGACAGTGCAGTCAGCCGAGAAGGAGCTGGGGATGGTATATGGGTGAGCCCCCCTAAAGAAAGAACAAAGTTGCGTTCATACAAGCTCGTGTTTGAATGCACTAACAACATAGTAGAGTATGAAGCACTAATCTTGGGCTTACAAGTTTTGAAAGAAATAGGCACGTAGAGGATATCAGTGCGCGAAGGTTCCAAGCTGATCATAAATCAGGTGAAGGGTGTGTATCAGACCAAACACCCCACTGCGAGTGTACATAAATATGGCTTTGGACCTTCTTGAAAGATTTTCGGAGTATGACCTAACTGCTATCCCCAGAGAATAGAATCAGATCGCCGACCCGTTGGCCACCTCGGCCTCGGTTTTCAAGATTCCCATTCTTCCAAATAAAAGATATGAAATCGAGGTCAAGAATAGGTCGACAATACCCGAAAACATCAAACACTGGTAGGTATTTGACGATGAAAAACAGGTGGAAAGGTTCCTCCTCATGAGAAATGAGTTCACTAACACAAACATCGATGGGGAATACTATGACGATGAAGATGAGGGCGTAGAATTTCGCAGTGACGATGACCCTTTCCAGAACCATATTGCGGGAAGGGATATAATACAACAAAAAAGCAATGTTATTCCAAAGGGGTTGGTGCATCTAGAAAAGCTGTTTGACAAAAATGATGTGGCTAAGAACCCCAAGATCACCGCAAGCACAAAAGACATGGAAGAGTGCAACATCGGGACCAAGGCAGAGCCGAAGATGGTTAAATTATAAAAAACACTCAGTCCGGAGGTTAAGCAGGATTACATAAAACTCATGAAAGATTTCCCAGATGTCTTTGTGTGGAGCTACTATGATCTGAAAGTGTATGAAATGAAAGTGATCCAACATGTTATCCCTCTCAAGGAAGATTATAAACCTTTCAAACAGAAGCTGAGATAGATAAATCTCCTATTGCTTCCGCTGATCGAGAAAGAGGTAAAGAATCTTTTCGACACTAAAATTATTGTTTCCTTAAGATTCTCAAAGTGGGTAGCTAACTTAGTACTTATGAGAAATAAAAGCGACGAAATTAGACTATGCATAGAATTCTGAAATTTGAATAAGGTGTCTCTCAAAGACCACTACCCCCTTCCAAAAATGGACTACATCTTGCAAAAGGTGGTGGGATCTCAGAAGATGTCCATGCTAGATGGTTTCTTAGGATATAACCAAATCATGGTCCACCCAAATGACAGAGAAAAGACAACTTTCACCACTTTGTGGGGAATGTTCATGTATGCTAAGATGCCATTCAACCTAATGAACATTGGTGCCACTTTTCAGAGGGCAATGGACATCACGTTTGCCGATGAGAAGGAAAAATTCATCATGATTTATCTTGACGACATCATAGTGTATTCTACCTCCGACAAAAAACATCTCGATTACCTAAAGAGGGTTTTCCAGAAGTGCAGAAAGTTCGACATATCATTGAATCCAAAAAAATATCATTTCGCGGTGGAGGAAGGTAAGATTTTGGGACACATAATTTCCAAAGAAGGTATTAAAATAGACCCAAGCAAGGTTGAAGGGATTTTGAAGATCGACACCTCGCATAGTAAAAAGGAAGTACAATCTTTCCTGGGTAAGGTGAACTTTTTGAGGAGATTTATCCCAAACCTAGTGGAAATCATAAAACATATAACTTGTATGCTATGGAAGGGAAACAAGATTAAGTGGAACCCAGAGGCCAAGAGGTCCTTAGAAGATATCAAAGTGGCTCTGACTAAAGCCCTGGTGTTATCCATCCCGGACTTTATGAAGGATTTCCTCCTTTTTTCATTCGCCTCAGAAAACACTATCACCAGAGTACTGTTGCAGAAGGACGAACAAGATTTCGAGAAACCCATAACCTACTTCAGTGGGACGTTGTGTGATGCTCCCATAAGTATGAAATTATGGAAAAGCAAACGTATTCCTTAGTAAAAGATTTGAAGGAATTCAGGACATGCATATTGCACTCCCATGTCATCGCCTGTCTACCCAACAGTTCAGTAAAGGACATCCTAACTCAGCTTGATCCAGAAGGAAGGAGAGGAAAGTGGATAACAGTTATGTTAGATTATGACCTTGAGATCAAGCTGACAAATATGGTAAAGGGTCAGGGCCTCGTGAAGTTGATGGCATAGTCAGACTGTGACACTGTAGGTATGAACTTCATTGCCGATCTGTCAGAGTGCCCTCAAGAAGAAAAAGTTGCACAGATGCCTCAACGTTTCATTGATTTTCCATGGTATGAATACATTATATATGTATCAGAGAATGTCCAGGCCCCTCCAGGCATGAGCAAGACTAAGGAAATATTCCTCAAGCTTAAAGCGGTTAAGTTTTTCATTTTGGACAATTCACTGTATTGGAAAGATCCTGGAGGGATACTATTAAGATGTTTGCTGGAAGACGAGGTGAAACGGGCCATACAAGAGTTTGACAGAGGTGACTGCGAAGGGAACCACTATTGGAAGACAATCATACACAAGATCCTAAGGGTGGGTTATTACTGGCCAATTATTTTTGCTAATGTATATAAAGAGGTCTCCAGCTGCCATGAGTGCCAAATTTTCGACAGGAGAAGAAAGTTACAACCTCTATCGTTAAATCCAATCTCAGTCGAAGCACCTTTCATGCAGTGGGGCCTAGATTTCATAGGAGAGATAAACCCACCATCCTCCACACAACATAAATAGATTCTCATGGCCACTGATTATTTTATGAAGTGGATTGAGGCAGTCCCCACAAAGAAAGACACCGACGCGATCATCATACAGTTCCTGGAGACAAACATCTTGTCAAGGTTCGGGTGTCCTGTTAAGATCATAATAGATAATCCAGCTACATTCAAGTCTAAAAGGATGGAGAAGTTCTGTCAGGATTGTAGCATAACCTTGGGGCATTCCATGAAATATTATCCATAGGGAAACGAGTTAGTGGAATCCTCTAATAAGAGCCTAACCAAAATCATCAAAAGGCTCTTGTAGGACAACAAGAGAGCCTGACATAAGAAGATTATCTATGCACTGTGGGTAGATCATATTACCACCAAAAATTCCATATCAATGTCATATTTTCAGATCGTTTACGGTGCAAACACGATCTTCCCTACTGCGTTGGGACCGCCTGTCAGGAAATTATTGCAAGAGTAGGAGGCCGAGACAAATGATGCGTAGAGGAGGATAAACCAGCTGATTTACACACAACAGGCAAGGGAGCAGGTGTATAATCAATCTCAACTCCATCAGGAGAAGATAAAGAAAGATTTTGACAAACATTCCAAGCAGGAAGATCTTCAGGTGGGAGATCTGGTGCTGAGATGGGACACGAGCAATGATGATAAAGGAAAGCATAGAAAGTTCGATCACCTTTGGACGGGGCCATACAAAATCAATGCATACTGTGGAGATGATGCTTATTTCCTGAAAGGACTAGATGAAGAGTGTCTTGGTTGGGGGCCTGTAAACGACAGGTTCCTCAAACGTTTTTTTTTTTTTTGTTAATTTATGCGAGACCTGTTGGCTACGTGATTAACCTATGGCTTGAGAAACCANTGACTCAGGGGCATCTAAGCCATCAAAATCACCCGAGGATCGCACCCGGCCTGAGCCACACCAACCCTTAACATGGTTGGATTTTTTTTCCCCGCAGGTTTCGAACCGGTGACTTTAACATCACGGAGTGGCTTAACAACACACTCCGTCACCGACTATCCTACACCTCGGGGACTTAAAAAATTTGAAGGACATGGGGGTGGGCTTTGACCCACTTATGTGTGCATAGGTCATGATACCATTTATTATAGTATCTCTGGGTGCAACCACACGTTCCACCACTACCTCAAGGTGTCCCCATGGCTCCAGGTAAAGCCCTCACGATAATTGAACCTTGCCCAACGGTGAAAAACTCATCGCTTTCCACCATTGGATCCAACCCCTTTGGGCACAGGTTCCTCAAACGTTACCTGATGAAGTAAGTCCATTTAAGTCATTTTTCATTGTAAATATTCATTTATTTTGCGCCGCGTCAGTAGGTTAGCAGAGAATTGAAGCCCGAAGTGAAGGCCCTAAGTTTATGCTGAAGTTTTAAGCTGTTTCAATGAGTCTAGTTTGTTTTTTGTCTGTCATTTATTTTACTTAGTGTCTAGATGTTGAATAAATCCCAATGGTCAGGCACCTGGTCTACTATTCTTTGCTACCTCACAGGGAGGATATCATCCTCATTGGAGCTAGCTGTTAGCGTCACCATTTTTCTTTCCATTTATAGTCGGTTTTGAGTCACGTAATTATCCATACACCCAAACATGTGAAGTCAGGTACATAGCATTGTGAGGTTGAAGTCAGAAAATGGCCGGTTGGCCCCTGGAAATGGGAAAGAGTGTCAGAGTTGAAAATTGTATACGTGGTATGGGCATGTTCTTTCCCAAAAGGTCGAATCCCGTTAGGAAGTCAGTTTTCTACATACCCCAGTCGAGTCAAGTGGTTAATAAAGGTCACGTCGGCAAGTGCAATAGTTATTATCAGTTCATCATGAAGGCCGAGGGAATGAAAAATTGTGACATTCGTATTATACATTCCCAACAAACCATATCACCGGTATTCCACACACAAGGATTTTCCATGAACAACGTGAAATTTGACTTGAAACATCTCATCGCCATAAATTCATTGGTTCCCAGCATGTTTTCCTCTCTTGTCCATTTCATTATAAATCTCATATTCTCAGCATTCCCTCCAGTCATAGAACTAGGCCTATGATATTTTCACATTTCCTCCTTGCCAATCCAGTTGGTTAAGAAATGCTCCCCGATGCATTCATTCAAAATGCTGCACACAGAGTGTACCTTTGGTCATGCCATGGCGACTTCTTAGAGAACATGAAAGGGCATGTGGAGTGGCATAACTGCAAGGTCCAAAACTCAAAGAGACTGGAATTCTTTCTCAACCATGGAGACCATTCCCAAAGACGTAGAAGAAACCATTCTTTCACCTACAGAAGAGACCAGATCAAGTCGTGAAATAGCCGAAGCAGAGAAATTCATACAGGGAAGGGAGATGGAAAGAGATCCCTCCTCCCAATAGCAGCTTCCTTGAAGGAGGGGCAGGCTAAGAAAGAATGAGGAGATCATGAAGGCTAAAATTCTAGAAGGACCATGTGTTGGATTGGCAGCTGGAGGACTACTCAGATGCATCATCTGGCTAGAACCTGCTAGGAAATCAAGCTGGGAATGCAGGATCAGAGCAAGGAAAGTGGACGCTGCAGGAGAAAATGAGGAAGCACCATCTCAGCAGCTGAAGAAAACAAAGATGGTTATTGCTGAGATTTATTAGGAGAACAAGGAATTAAAGCGAAAGTTAGTGACAAAGACCGCAGAAGCATCAATTGCACAAAGTCATGGAGGGAACATGGAGTGGCTAAAAAGGAATCTTAGAGAGGCATAGAACATTATTGTCCAGCTACAAGAGGTGTAAAGGTTGGTAGAATGGGCGACATTTTCTTCATGATAGTTTTGGAGTGATACACATCCTTTAAGGCATCTTACCATTTTGATTAAGGTTGCGAGAATCGAACAATTGTTTGTTGTGCACAACTCTCTAGCAAATAGGTGCATAAAAGAAGACGAAACCAACATTGTAGACAACAAGGTTTTTAATAGACACTTGTTCAATAGGATACCTGATCAAGAGATACAATGACACATTTTTCCCTACATCAGATTCTAATTGACAATCAGACCCCGTGGCGAACCTGAAGGAAGTCATTAGTAGACATRTGTGATTTTTCCCTACTTTTGGATAGTACCATATGAAGAGTCTTTGGCGCATGTGGCATGGTTTTTCTAGTTTAGGGTTAGCAGTTAGAAAGCAGGGCAGCCCAAGCGGTGCCCTCATTTATATATTTCATCTTTTCGATGTAAGCCAGGTTGGTTGGAAATTTTGGTAGACGATGGCTATTGAATGTAATCTGAGTTTTGACTAGAATTTAATGTAAAGGTCCTGTGATTTGAAGAAAAGATTCTAGTTGTGATAGTTGGATGTATTGTGCTTCTTTGTCTGCGTCTATGCTTTCCTGTTATCTTTATTTCATATATTTTTTCTGTCTATTTCAGAATGAGTTATCGAACATGTAGATTCGTTGTATTGCGCCCTGTTGGAGCCACCCTTGTTTATTTTTACCTTTCACAATTTTCAGTTTTGGATACTTGAAATCTAAAGATGGCCTTTTGTTTTTCCCTCCCCCTCGGAACTTTGAAAAAATCCTATAACCTTGTCGAATGAGCAACAATGCTTTTTCTCCCTTTAAAACAATTCCACTTCTGTATTAATGTTCGATCTTTTTTTCTTTATTTTGTGATATCGCAGGTCAGATACTTTAATCCTTGAGTTCACACGTCCCGAGTCATGAAACGGCGAAGTCGTTTTCATTTTTCTCCTGAAGAATTAACTAGGGTAAAATCTTTTAACTTTTGATTTGACGTTGTCGGGGTTTCATGCCTCGGCATTCATCAAACCCAATTTTTCTTTTTCACAGTCCTGAGAACCGAGAATGCGAGGTACTTGTGAGTTAACCCTGGTCAAAGATTAAAGGAAAAAAGCTAACTATGGTTAAAGCGGTTCTCGGCGTTTCGCCACTCGGCGCTATCTTTTCGAAAATCATGATCTCTAAAACTCCAACTTACGAAACCGCGAGGTGATTATAGTACGATTAATTAATCACTTTATCCAAGTTTTTCTTAATCTTAATCAAGTCTTAATTATCGCTATCTCGCAGTTTCGTGACTCAGCAGACTAATCTTCCAAAATTTTATCTTCGAAGTTCCAAGTCACGATACAGCGATTAAAATGATTATGAAATTAATCATGCCTGAAATCACGATTATCGTTAATTAAGCCAAATCGGCACTCGCAGTCTCACGAGTTAAAGACTCAAATTGTTGAAAGGGAATCCACGATGCAGCGATAAGCGAGAAAATGGTTAACATTGCTAAGTTTGAATATTTTAAAGTAAAGCAAGATTTGTCCCGTGCATCGAGGCTTGCACTTTTCCCAAGGTAACTTTTTGCTCTCCATACTCTGACTGACTGGCGAGCCGCTAAACATTGATGATATTAATGCTTAATTAGGGTGAATCCACGAAAAATAAGATCGGATTTCACGAAATAAATTTGTTTCTAATTGCGATTTGACAGACTTATTTAAAAAGTACAGAATTTTCAAATATATGCAGGATTTACGTTTCATTATTCATTTTTATAAGCATGCAGAGATCGTCATTTTCCGAGTGAACTAATTTTTGCATGTATACGTAGGTTTCTTGCAGAAGAGAGAAAACGAAAGCTTCAGCTATGGCTCCACGGAAAGCAGCAAAGGCTAACGTCGAGGATGCGGGGCAAGGTACAGATACTGTCTTTGACACTTCACCTCGGAGTGGCGGTTCGGTTCGTAATTGGTCGTTTGTTTCGGATATCCTACAAACCGAGTTGGTAAATTATTCAGACTCAGATAAAAATGAAAAGGATGATTTGAACACTAAATATAAGATTGTTGTTCAATCTGGAATGCATAAGATAACAACCAGACCACGGTTTCTCCCCTATTATGATATGATCCGATGGGCTGTGGATCACATAGAATTACCCACTAGAACTATCATAAACGACCAGCGGGTCACGGTCGGGACTTTTAGACCGGAGCACATCCAAAGCATGTATAAACTCCCAAAAACATCTGAATACACATATGATGCTGATTTTCTGGAGAGTTTCAAACAGAAGGAGTGCATTGAATATGACAAAACCATGCCCAGTTTGATTAAAGATTGGGTTTCGCGCACCGCGAAGTTTAGAGCAAATGACAAGGACATATATTCTATCGATTCTTTGGAGCCACAATATAAATGTGTGGCCATGATGACCTGTCAGCTTTATGGGTGAGAGGACACATCACATTTTTACATCTCTTGGGTGCCTCTCATATTTCGGGTTGCTGAAGGCTGCTCATTCAATTGGGCAAAGATGCTCTCAGATAGCTTGTTCAACAGGGTCACCGATTATCGCGAGCAAAAGGCCAACGGGAAACCATCCTCATTTTTCATGTCTATGTATATCATGGACGCAGTATGTTCCATGACTCCATTCCCTTTGATGAATCGAGCTTGGAATACAATCCATGAAAAAGTTGTACACGAGTATCACGACAAGCTGTGGGAGGATAAGGCGGACAAATTTATTTACGAAATTTTCAACTGGGTGATGGTGCCCCTGCACATTGCCATTTTTGGTCTTTCGCCACCTCGGATCTCGGACAATATCACTGCAAATCTGAGTGGTATAGCAGACTGGTACGTAGAAGCAGAGTTTTCCTATTTTAGAGTCTTCGGAGCTACTATTCCCCTGCTTGCACTACCACTGTTCATCCCCGACAAGCTATCTTGTCGCAAGATTTCCCAACAAACAGTGATTGGCGGGGTAAGTAAAGAGGTCAAAGCATCCTCGAAGAAGGTATGGCCGTCTTTTCCTGTTCGTCTTAGTTCTTATTCTTTATTGGATTTCAGGCATACAAAAGCTGAGGCTGCAGCCCTGGAAGACTTGAGTTTAGTCTCCATTGAATATAAAAAACATGATCCTCAGAAAATTGTAAGTAACCATTTAGCAAATTGTGGGCTGAAGAGGTTTGAATACGAGTTTTCACCCTCAGATGATATTTTCCGAGGGGCGAGATCTTACAGGGAAGTGCTAGTTCGGATCCGATCTTTAGCACCTGAAGACATGGCCTCTGTATTAAGATTTCAGGAAACTAGATGAAGATGTCTCCCCACTGTGTTGGGAGGTTTGGACATTTCCAAGACAAAATCGAAGGATGCTGAAGATTCGGCCTAGGTAAGGTCTATCCCTGGACAACAACAGGAAGGAGAGAAAACGAGTAATCTCGAAACAAAAGAGAAAACTCCAGACCCTCCAAGCAAACAGAGTTCGGAGGCTGAGGGAAAAACTCCAGACCCACCGAGGAAGCAGATATCAGAGACTGAAAAAGAAACTCCAAATACTGCAAAGGAGCAGAACCCTGTCGATACTCCAAAAGAATCGACGAAGCAAATAGGAAATCCCATCACCTCGGTCACACCCTTGCAGTTGGCACAGGGAAATGTTAGCGAGGGATGGATATTTGATGAAGAGCTGAGGCCGATCAGAGCAGAAGAACTCCCTCCTAACGAGTTATTTTTTGATAAAAAGAGAAAAGCTGTAGTGAAACGAGAGTTTTATCAAGAGGGAGAGTCCACTGCTAAGAAATACAAAATCATGAGAGATGGCAATAACAAAAAAAGTGACCAGCTTGTCACTGAAATCGCTGGAACACTAGGGGCATATGCTTCGGTGAATCAATTCTTAGTTGGGTAGATGAATAACCAAATTAAAAGAAAAAATCGCCTCATCAAGACCCTTGAGGCTAGATTGGCTACAGCCATAGAGAATGCTAAAAGCCAGGCCAACATGGAGATGGAACAGGCTAGATCGGCTGATAAAAATGAAATAGAAATGCTCAAAGTCAAGCTGGAGCAAGTGCATTTAGTGATCCGAGATGGTCGGGTGTAGGCTGGTCAACAGAGAACTATGATTGCATAGTTACAGGCTCAGGTGGAGACCGCTAAAAACAGGATGATCGATGTCGAGGGGTTTAAATCCAGAGCGATCGATATTCGGAGCAGGATCTCTTCTGTACAACAGAATCTGCTAGACAAAGTGGGAGTAATTAGAGAAGATTGCCTGTTGATGCATCAGATTTCTGAAAATCTGAATGGCAAAGAAAGGAATGCAGAAGCCGCTCGGGTTTCTTTTCAAGAGGCGGTGATAGCTACTAACAACAGATTCTCAGCAGGTCCTCCAGGACTCACCATCGCTGAACAAACTAGAGGTAACATTTTGTTAAAGGATTGGGAACATAATATTACCTTAAGCAAGGAACAGGTTCAAAAAGTAACCAATTCATTAGAAGAAGCCTTCAATGCTATAGATGGTGAGATTTTAGGCATGGAGAGTGGAGGTGACTCAGAAACGTTAAGGCAAATAAATGTGGATCAGATTTCCCTCGACCTGAAAGAGAAGAATGAGAGAGATGCGGCGGATATCTCTAAGATGGACAGGGTGGAAATGGCTCAAGTTGACCAACACTTAATTCAACCTAGAGCACAACTAAGTTCCCTTGATATCGTTGATACACAGATGGGAGATAAGCTGCCGCAGTTGGCCCGAGAATGCTATTTCACCGAGGCCAACTGTCAAGCAGAACCCTCGTAGCTTGTGTCCTAGTTTGTAGAAAAATGTATCATGTGCACCAAATCCACGCAAAGACAAGTGCCTGGCGTCATTTGAAAATAGAGTAAGAGAAAAAAGAGTGATTTTTCTCTTTTCGGTTGTAACTGAATTGGCGAAACCGTTGAGTTTCTAAAACTAATCTGCCAAGTTGTATAAATATACCACAAAAAGAAGAAGACAGCGATGGACCTTTTTGGTGTCGATTGTAAGAAAGTTTTTTGTATTTGAAGAAGTTAATATATAAGCAATTTGAAGATTCTTGATTCCGTCCAGACTGTATTATCAAGTTTGCTTCCTTTGTACTTCATGTTTCATTTCATTTCATTCGTTCATAATTGATGTGCTTTGTTATGCTTTAGTACGACCACTACTATAACAAAGGAATTCTGGTTTTCTGTATTTGTTTATTGTCCTTCCTCTGCACCAGCTATCAGCAGGTGTAAGACCAATTTACATTTTCAGAACTCTACGTTTATTCTTCTCTATATCAGTTATTTTCTTACTAACTTCCTCTTCTGTGTATATGTAATTTTTCTTTTGACAAGAATGTTGCATTATATACAGCTGGATGTTTCTCTTTCACACCACGCCTTTATATTAAATCATAATACAGTTATGGGAAAGGGCCTTCAAATCTCCTTTCTATTTTGTTCCTTAAATGTAAAATTCTATTTTACTCGACTCAATTGAGACAGTATTTAATAAATTTTAAACCCGTTCACATTCTTATTATTCATCCATGACTGTCCCTGCAGCGACACAACCTAATATCGAACCCAGACTATCTAACCAAACACATATCGCTTTAAATCTTTTCGATACAATCCTTAAAACTGCAAATAACCGGGAAGAACTCGAGCGTTCATGGGAAGCCATTGAATAAGATATAACTACTCAGGAGCAGTTGGAATCTAAACAACGAGAACGTAGAAATCTGCCCTAGTTTCCCATACCGAAGGTTGACATTTTTCCTTTTCTCATCTTTCACCTACTTTCATATGCCTTGACACTGTACGTTTAAGCCTTAGTACAGACTCAGGAACAACATATTTCTGGCGCCGTTGCCGGGGAGTGAAGTTACGAAATCTTTTCCCTGGGAAAACGACATTTATTTCGTTGAAAGTGCGACTTCTTGATAGTGAACATAGAGTACACACATTTTTAAGGCTTTTTAAATCTTTCACTTGGTGACTCCACTAAAAAGAAAACTGGCTTCTGGTAGAAAGAGTACCAGACAGAACCCAGATGTCAAGATGATTACGCCTGTTGCTGATCCTGAAGAACTTTTAAAAACAAAAAACCAATTTTCCAAGGCTAAATGCCATTCAGAACCTTCTACTTCGCACAGTCCTCTGTTTGATACTAAAGATCTGACATCAAACTGCTATGAAGTTAGGAGTGAGATTCATACATCTTCCCCATCGATACACAAGGGAAAAGGTCCTCAAGAAAGTTCATTGACTGTTGACATACCAACTTTTCTTCGACAGAATTTTCCAGTCTCGCCTGATTCCAAAAAGTGTGTTACACACTCATCTTCTACACCCAAACCGATGGCAACTGCCGAAGGAGGTGGTGGAGTTCAAGGGCATGTCCCTCCTCCCAGAGTATTCACAAAAGTAGCAGCGAGATACGCTCCCCTGGTTTTGCCCGTCCCCCTCCATGATTTGCCTGAAAATTACATCAAAAATCTTCCTAGGTTCACTGGGGAGGGAGATCTAACTGCAGCCGAGCATATAAATTTCTTTGATCAATTCGTAGACATATGTGGTATCGATCATGAAGATGTCTAATCGAGACTCCTTTTCCAGACCTTTGAAGGACCGGTCTGAACTTGGTTTCAGAGTCTACCCGCAACTTCTATCCCATCATATGATGCTTTGGAAGATGCTTTCCTAAGACAATGGGGAGAGCAAAAAGATCACTTATATTATCTTACCGAGTTTGGGTCCCTAAATAAAAAGAGCTCAGAAACAGTTATGGAATTTATTCTGAGATTCAACAAACTGTATCATAAGATTCCAGTTGTAGTTAAACCCTTTGAACCCTCAGCCAAAGTAACCTTCGCGGGAGCTTTCGAGCCGGATTTCGCCCTACTTCTACGAGAGAGAAGGGGAGCCACCTTAAGTAGAATGCAAGACGATGTTGTCGAGATCGAATCTAATATGATGGCTTCAGGAAAATTAAAAGCCAAAGTAGAAACAGTCAACCGCGAGAATAAACGCTATAGGGAACCAGCGGGTCCTTCGGGCTCAAATAGATACACTGATGACAGAGTAGAGGATATGGCCCGAGTAATTAAAGAATTGTCCAGCAAAATCTCTAGGATGGAGTTGGAACAGGCGAAAGCAGATTCTTCTACTAAAAAAGACTTTAGAAGAAACCTGAATCCCCCAAATCAACACAAACAGATTAAAAATGAAGATCAAAAAATACAAGTGCCATTAAAGAACGAAAATTTTATATGCGCAAATGACTTCCAAGATTTCGGATATTCGGAAGACGAAGTCACGAATTTTGGTGATGACTGTTCGCAGCTGTATCTCACTCGTGAAGATTATGAAAAATCTTTGAAACCCCCACAGTCATCTAATGAAGATGAAGAAGGTGCTCACACTGATCCCTGTATATCTCAACCAGAAACAGAGATGATAATGGCCGAGTTTCAACCAAAGTATAATCTAAGATCTAAGAGTAAGCCTACCTCAATGAATCAACCTAAGAAAATCCTTCAAAAAGGTCAAGTTTATGAACCTCCTCCGGAAGAGACCTTGTTACCCAGCAAGAAAACCAAGGTAACAAGTACTCAAGAGCCCGAGGTGAAAAAAGTTGAAACTCGAACACAAGAAACTGAACCGGTAGATAAAGTTACGTCTTCAACTAAGATCACGAGTGATAAAGCGATTCAGACAAGTAAGTCGGAAAGAAAACATGTTGAAGTCTCAACTAAAGAAACAGATAAGGTAAATACATCTTTCAGTCTTGAAAATGAGTTAAACAAAATTAAAATACCGATTCCTTTGGTAGAATTAGCAAAAAATCCTGGTTATCGGAAGCAGATTGCCAAAGCGATGGGTGTCTGTGATCTAGAGGGTCAATCTGATGTTATCTGAGAAATTCAGTCTGATGTTATCAATCTGGAAGATGATAGACCTAACATCACCTTTGTTCCTCATTTTGAAGGATCCAAAGACAATGTCGCTCCCTTTTATATCACCTTGAATATACATGATCAGTTGTTACATAATTGTATGTTAGACTCTGGGGCTTCTCATAATGTTATGCCCAAAATTATAATGGAGAAGCTGGGTCTATAGATCACAAGACCTTATGGGAATATGTACTTTTTTGATTCAAGAAAGGTTAAATGCTTGGGAATGATAAAAGATCTGGTGGTTACCCTGGCACAAGTCACTGTTAAGAGTATCCTGATGGACGTGGTTATCGGCGATATTCCCCCTAAATATGGTATGTTATTATCCAGGTCATGGGGAGCCAAATTGGGGGGTTCTCTTCAGTTAGACATGTCTTATGCCACTATCCCTGTATTCGGTGGTCAGTTCACTCGTTTGTACAGAGAAACAAGATTAGCGTATACAGTCAGTGACCCCCAAAACCCACACAACTTCCCCATTTATGTTGCAGATCAAGATCTGGGAAACTGCATTTTGTCTTTTGATGATGGATTTGATGGAGGTCCTAAGGAGCTCGATATGCAGCAAGAAGAATTAATCCCTTTGACAAAAGAGCTGTGCAATAATGGTGTATGGAAAATGTACTTCGATGGCGCTTCATCTTCTGAAGGAGCTGGTGCTGGGATACTTTTGGTAGCACCCGAAGGTAAGTTCATGGTTCCTTTCTCTTATCGTTTGCAGTGGGAAATAGATTACACCAATAACGTATGCGAATATGAGGCATTGATCTTAGGATTAGAGGCTGCGAAGAAGTTGAATATAAAAAACTTGGAGGTATACGGTGACGCGAAATTGATAGTAAGACAAATAAACCGACAATACCTAGCCAAGCATCCGAGACTAAGAACTTACAAAAATTGTGCTTGGGATTTGATGGAAAACTTTTTCTCATCTGTAAAGGTCCATTTTATTCCTCGTGCAGAGAACCTGCATGCCGACGCCTTGGCCAAGGCAGCTTCAACCTTTTCTCCACCCACGACCGTCAAACTAAAATATCACATTGAATCAGATACAAACCTTCGATACCAGATAATATCCGACACTTGCAGGTCTTCGAAGATGACGAACAAATCAATAAATTTCTTACAGCCGTAGGGGAGTTCTCTGAAACTCATCCAGATCAAGAGAATCAAAATGACTCGATGTGGATTATGCAAGAAGGAGAAGATCTTGAAACCTTTCGAGAAAAAATAGCGGACCATCGTATGCTAGTCCTTAAAAACAACCAAATTTCGAAAGGCTTAATTCCGCTAGAAAGACTTTTTGATCAGAATGATGTACCTGTGAAATCCACTTTGCAGCCCCAACCAGAAGAAGTGGAGGACTGCGATATAGGAACTGAGAAAGAATCCAAGATAGTGAAGATATCTAAGTTCCTCCCTCCCAAAGTAAAAGTCCAGTACAGAGACCTACTCACACAGTATAAAGATGTCTTCGCCTGGTCCTATGATGAGCTTAGAACGTATGATACTTCCATAATTGAGCACAAAATACCCTTGAAGCCCGGGGTCAAGCTGTTTAGGAAAAAGCTTAGGCAAATTAACCCCATTTCATTGTCCGTAATTGAAAAGGAAGTTAAAAATCTTTTAGATGCGAAAATTATTGTACCTCTGAGGTATTCGGACTGGGTGGCAAATTTGGTCCCTGTCAGAAAAAAGAACGGAGAAATTAGACTGTGTGTGGATTTCCGAAACTTGAATAAGTCTTCTCTAAAGGATAATTATCCACTCCCCAAAATGGACCATGTCCTAGAAAAGGTAGTCGGAGCCAATCGGATGTCTATGATAGACAGGTTCTCTGGATATAACCAAATCGCCATGAACGAGCTAGACAGAGAAAAAACTGCTTTCACCACACCATGGGGTACATTCATGTATGAAAAAATGTTGTTTGGTTTGATGAATGCAGGTGCCACATTCCAGCGTGCTATGGACATTGCTTTCGTAGGAGAAAGAGACAAGTTCGTAGTCATCTACCTTGACGATTTGGCGATTTTCTCTAAAACCGATGAAGAACATTTGGTCCATCTAAAGCAGACTTTCGAAAAATGCCGCAGGTATGGTCTTTCCTTGAACCCAAAGAAATCACATTTCGCTATGCGGGAAGGTAAGCTTCTCGGACATATCGTATCCAAAGATGGGATCAGGATTGATCCTAAGAGGATTGAAGCAATAGAAACCATAAATATCCCCAGAAACGTAAAAGAAATTCAATCCTTCTTAGGTACTATAAATTTTTTACAAAGGTTTATTCCTAATTTTGCTGAGATTGTCAAACTGATCACATGAATGCTGAAGAAAGATAGCAAAGTAAATTGGATGACTGAGGCTAAAGCGTCGTTCGCACACATTAAAAAGGTCATCAGTGAGGCACCTGTGTTAGCAAGCCCAGACTACTTGAAAGATTTCCTCATCTTCTCGTTTGCTTCCGAGCATACTATCGCTGCAGTACTCCTGCAAAAAGATGACGAAGGTTTCGAACGACTGATCGCGTTTTTTAGCAAGAGCCTTAGAGACGCCGAATTAAAGTATGACATAATAGAAAAATAGGCGTATGCAATGGTGAAAGCGCTAAAAGCATTCAAAACCTATGTACTGCATTCAAAAATTATAGCGTACATGCCAACCAGTGCTGTGAAAGATATATTGGTACAGCCTGATAGTGACGGAAAACGAGGGCGCTGGCTCGCTAAAATACAAGAATTCAATCTGGAAGTCGAGCCGACTAAATTGATAAAGGGGCAGGGCCTGGCCAAACTCTTGGCCGAGTCGAATCTTAGAGCTCTTGATATTAATTGCCTCCAAGGGGAAGACGAAGATGCACACCTGCACGAGCCGGGTGACCAGACAGTTTTAAGCAAGGTCGAAGAAAAGTTCATGTCGTCAACCTGGTATAAAGATATAGTGTTTTACTTGTTGAACCTAAAATGTCCAGATGGGCTATCATCAGCCAAATGCAGAACTTTAAAACTCCACGCGGTAAAATATTACATCGCTGAAAACCAGCTCTACTGGAAGGGTCTGCTCGTGTTCCTACTAATCTGTTTGGTTGAGTCGGAAACACCACGGGTTATAGAGGAATTTCATGAAGGGGTCTGTGGAGGACACCATGCATGGAGAGCCACAACCTATAATATTTTGAGGGCCGGATACTATTGGCCGAAACTATTTTTGGATGTCAATGCCAAAGTGCGTGCCTGCAACCCGTGTCAACTTTTCGCTGGTAAACAGAAACTCCCTGCGCTACCACTCGTTCCAGTCAAAACTGAAGCTCCATTTCAACAATGGGGTCTAGACTTTATAGGGAAAATTAATCCCCATTCCAGTGCTCAACATAAGTGGATCTTAACAGCCACATATTATTTTACAAAGTGGGTGGAAGCCATTCCAACCAAAAGGGCGACAGATTTGGTGGTGATCGACTTCTTGGAAGATAACATCTTGTCAAGATTCGGGTGTCCCTGAAAGATTGTTACCGACAACGCCCAGGCCTTCAAGTCCATGGCTATGATCAGCTTCTGTCAGAAGTACAATATCGTTCTCGGCCATTCGACTGCTTATTACCCCCAGGGAAATGGATTGGCCGAATCATCAAACAAGAGCCTGGTAAACATAATCAAGAAAGTACTGGATGAAAATAAAAGGTCCTGGCATGTGCACTTGAAGTACACATTGTGGGAAAATCACATCAGCACTAAAAGGTCTATCGGCATTTCACCGTTTCAAATGGTCTATGGCACCGATGCGGTTCTACCTATAAATTTAGCGTTGCTAGTAATGAAGTTATGGCAGGATCAGAACGAAGAACCCAATCATGTAACCATAAGGATTAACCAGCTGATCGAGGTTCAACAACATAGAGTGGAGGTTGATGAGAATATGCAAAAGTATCAAGATGATATGAAAGCATTGTTTGACCTCAAGGCAAAAGACAGAGAATTCCTCCCAGGTGACTTAGTATTAAGATGGGATGCGAGAAGAGAAGAAGCTGCCAAGCATGGCAAGTTTGACCACATTTGGTTTGGACCATTCAGGGTCTCTGCTCTAGAAGGAAAAAATTCCTTTCTTCTGGAAAATTTAGATGGGAAAGTCCTTAGCACCCCTGTCAACGGGCGATATCTGAAGCATTATATGACATAGCAGTTGTATATAAAAAAAAAAAATAAATAAAATAAATTGTTTTGTAAATAAATAAATTTCATGTTTTGTGCATACTAATATTTTCATTTGAATATTTACTTTTCATTTTTGGTTTTTGTCGCTAAACTCTTAACACATTTCTAATAAAATTCATTTTTGATTTTATAGGTTTCCAGCTTCAGACAAAACTAGCAGGGAAAGCAATTCATAAAGCAGTATCAGAAATGAATCGGCATAAAACAGGTGATATCCAAAAAGTAGTTTCATAGTGCACAAAGAAAATGAAAATAAAAGATAAAGGTGAGCTTTCGAAAAACGTAGGTTATAAAAGACTGTTTCAAGTAAACCAAGGTAACGTGTTTAAAATTGCTATATGGGCTAAAACGTTAGATAGCATGGATTGTTGTTGTTTAGATAATCTTCGAGTTGAAGTGATTTGAATGAATACATTAAATCTGAAAACAACGAGTCAGAATATTTGTCCCTAAAGATACCCATAAAAGCTAGTCTTGAACTATTTTAACCTTTTGTGTTTTCAGTCACTAAATCGCTGCCTTAAATCCTGTCCATCTCGGGGTCTAGCTTTGAGCAAAACATTATCTTTCCGAGTCATTGTGAAGAGATTTAATCTTTCATTTTAAACCTCGAGGGGTTTCGAAACAGATCTTTATTGGAAAGCTGGTCTTCACAACTACTTGTTTTCCTGCTAAACGAAGGAGTGTTTAGAGCGATCTTAACTTTCCTAGGCCTTTTAACAGCTTCAGAAGAATCAAAGCTTGCTCGAACAGGATGCCCTTAAGAAATCATTTTTTTCCCCTGTCTCCCTAAGAACGAAGGTATTGTGAGGGTCAAGGGAAGCTTGGTACTGAGTAATCAAAATAAGTTGACAGACCTCTGATGCTAAATATTACACCGATATCAGCCTTGATACACATTGGTTGCCCCCATCTTCATGCTGAAAAAGTAAATTATAAGACAGGTGGTGAAAGGAAATTCAGAAATGATTGCCCCCACTTAGTCTAGGGAGACGATGAAAGGAAATTCAGAAATGATTGCCCTCGTCTCAGCATTTAAATGCATAAATATTTTCCGAAGTGGTGAAAGGAAATTCAGTGAAAGGGGTCAGACAACTTCACCGGGGTACTGAACAGGCTCACTGGCAGTGAAGCAATGTATGAGATATCGGTAAGGCTGTTATACACGAATATCACTCTACTCTAGTAACCAATGCTTCCTAAAAACCTAATCAACACCCCAAATTCAGACGGGACTTCCCGATTTAAAAATATGTAATCTCATTCTTTGGATGCAAGATGAGAATCACAAGATCTGTTAAATCTCCTAGGGATGTTTCGACTGTCCTGAAACATACCCAAAGTTAGTAGTGGGAAAGGGAAAATTGTGAAAGGGACTACAACTGTGTTTGGAAAGAGTATCTGATTTTGAAAAAAAACTTCTCGAGGGAAAAAACTAAGTCTTTACCCCCTTCAATCTTTTTTCCTTGGTTTTCTCCGCATGTGTGAGCTTCTGACTCCATTTACCCAATATTGGCACCTGGTCTAATGTTCTTCCCGCCTCATATGGAGGCGTGATCCCTAGTTGGAGCCTATGTTGGAGCCGCCCTTGTTTATTTTTACCTTTCACAATTTTCAGTTTTGGATACTTGAAATCTAAAGATGGCCTTTTGTTTTTCCCTCCCCCCCAGAACTTTGAAAAAATCCTATAACCTTGTCGAATGAGCAGCAATGCTTTTTCTCCCTTTAAAACAAGTCCGCTTTTGTATTAATGTTCAATCTTTTTTGCTTTCATGATATCGCAGGTTGGATACTTTAATCCTTGAGTTCACACGTCCCGAATCATGAAACGGTGAAGTCGTTTTCATTTTTCTCCCGAAGCATTAATTAGGGTAAAATCTTTTAACTTTTGATTTGACGTTGTCGGGGTTTCGCACCTCAACATTCATCAAACCCAATTTTTCTTTTTCACAGTCCCGAGAACCGAGAATGCGAGGTACTTGTGAGTTAACCCTGGTCAAAGATTAAAGGCAAAAAGCTAACTATGGTTAAAGCGGTTCTCGGCATTTCGCCACTCGACGCTATCTTTTCGAAAATCATGATCTCTAAAACTCCGACTTACGAAACCGTGAGGTGATTATAGTACGATTAATTAATCACCTTATCCAAGTTTTTCTTAATCTTAATCAAGTCTTAATTATCGCTATCTTGCAGTTTCGTGACTCGGCAGACTAATCTTCAAAAATTTTATCTTCGAAGTTCCGAGTCGCGATACAGCGATAAAATGATTATGAAATTAATCATGCCTGAAATCAAGATTATCGTTAATTAAGCCAAATCGACACTCGCAATCTCACGAGTTAAAGACTCAAATTGTTGAAAGGAAATCCACGATGCAGCGATAAGCGAGAAAATGGTTAACATTGCTAAGTTTGAATATTTTAAAGTAAAGCAAGATTTGTCCCGCGCATCGAGGCTTGCACTTTTCCAAAGGTAACTTTTTGCTCTCCATACTCTGAATGACTGGCGAGCCGCTAAACATTGATGACATTAATGGTTAATTAGGGTGAATCCATGAAAAATAAGATTGGATTTCACGAAATAAATTTGTTTCTAATTGTGATTTGACAGACTTATTTCAAAAGTACAGAATTTTCAAATATATGCAGGATGTACGTTTCATTATTCATTTTCATAAGCACGCAGAGCTCGTCATTTTCCGAGTGAACTAATTTATGCATGTATACGCAGGTTTATCGCAGAAGAGCGAAAACGCAAGCTTCATCTATGGCTCCACGGAAAGTAGCAAAGGCTAACGTCGAGGATGTAGGGCAAGGTATAGATACTGTCTCCGACACTTCACCTCGGAGTGGCGGTTCGGTTCGTAACTGGTCGTTTGTTTTGGATATCCTACAAACCGAGTTGGTAAATTATTCAGACTCAGATGAAAATGAAAAGGATGATTTGAACACTAAATATAATATTGTTGTTCAATCTGGAATGCATAAGATAGCAACCAAACCACGGTTGCTCCCCTATTATGATATGATCCGATGGGCTATGGATCACATAGACTTACCCACTAGAACTATCATAAACGACCATCGGGTCACGGTCGAGACTCTTAGACCGGAGCACGTCCAAAGCATGTATAAACTCCCAACAACATCTGAATACACATATGATGCTGATTTTCTGGAGAGTTTCAAACAGAAGGAGTGCATTGAATATGACAAAACCATGCCCAGTTTGATTAAAGATTGGGTTTCGCGCACCGCGAATTTCAGAGCAAATGACAAGGGCATATATTCTATCGATTCTTTGGATCCACAATATAAATATGTGGCCATGATGACCTGTCAGCTTTTTGGGCGACAGAACACATCACATTTTTACATCTCTTGGGTGCCTCTCATATTTCGGGTTGCTGAAGGCTGCTCATTCAACTGGGCAACGATGCTCTCAGATAGCTTGTTCAACAGGGTCACCGAGTATCGGGAGAAAAAGGCCAACAGGAAACCATCCTCATTTTTCATGTCTGCGTATATCATGGACGCAGTATGTTCCATGACTCCATTCCCTTTGATGAATTGGGCTTGGAATCCAACCCATGAAAAAGATATACACGAGTATCACGACAAGCTCTGGGAGGATAAGGCAAACAAATTTTACAAAATTTTCAACTGGGTGATGGTGCCCCTGCACATTGCCATTTTTGGTCTTTCGCCACCTCGGATCTCAGACAGCATCACTGCAAATCTGAGTGGTATAGCAGACTGGTACGTAGAAGCAGAGTTTTCCTATTTTAGAGTCTTCGGAGCTATTATTCCCCCGCTTGCACTACCACTGTTCATCCTCGACAAGCTAGCTTGTCGCGAGATTGCCTGACAAACAGTGATTGGTGGGGTAAGTAAAGAGCTCAAAGCATCCTCCAAGAAGGTATGGCCGTCTTTTCCTGTTCGGCTTAATTCTTATTCTTTATTGGATTTCGGGCATGCAAAAGCTGAGGCTGGAGCCCTGGAAGACTTGAGTTTAGTCTCCATTGAATATAAAAAACATGATCCTCAGAAAATTGTAAGTAACCATTTAGAAAATTGTGGGCTGAAGAGGTTTGAACACGAGTTTTCACCCTCGGATGATATTTCCTAAGGGGCGAGATCTTACGGGGAAGTGCTAGTTTGGATCCGATCTTTAGCACCTGAAGACATGGCCTCTGTATTAAGATTTCCGGAAACTAGACGAAGATGTCTCCCCACTGTGTTGGGAGGTTTGGCCATTTCCGAGACAAAACAGAAGGATGCTGAAGATTCGGCCGAGGTAAGGTCTATCCATGGACAACAGCAGGAAGGAGAGCAAACGAGTAATCTCGAAACAAAAGAGAAAACTCCAGACCCTCCAAGCAAACAGAGTTCGGAGGCTGAGGGAAAAACTCCAGGCCCACCGAGGAAGCAGATATCAGAGACTAAAAAAGAAACTCCAAATACTCCAAAGGAGAAGAACGCTGTCGATACTCCAAAAGAATCGACGAAGCAAATAGGAAAGCCCATCACCTCGGTCACACCCTTGCAGTTGGCACAGGGAAATGTTAGCGAGGGATGGATATTTGATGAAGAGCTGAGGCCGATCAGAGCAGAAGAACTCCCTCCTAACAAGTTCTTTTCTGATAAAAAGAGAAAAGCTGTAGTGAAATGAGAGTTTTATCAAGAGGGAGAGTCCACTGCTAAGAAATACAAAATCATGACAGATGGAAAGAACAAAAAAAGTGACCAGATTGCCACTGAAATCGCTGGAACACTGGGGGCATACGCTTCAGCAAATCGATTCTCAGTTGGGCAGATGAATAACCAACTTAAAAGAAAAATTGCCTCATCAAGACCCTTGAGGCCAGATTGGCTACAGCCACAGAGAATGCTAAAAGCCAGGCCAACATGGAGATGGAACAGGCTAGATCGGTTGATAAAAATGAAATAGAAATGCTCAAAGTCAAGCTGGAGCAAGTGCATTCAGTGATCCGAGACGGTCGGGTGCAGGCTGGTCAGCAGAGAACTATGATTGCAGAGTTACAGGCTCAGGTGGAGACCGCTGGAAATAGGATGATCGACGTCGAGGGGTTTAAATCCCGAGCTATCGATATTCAGAGCAGGATCTCTTCTGTACAATAGAATCTGCTAGACAAAGTGGGAGTAATTAGAGAAGATTGCCTGTTGATGCATCAGATTTATGAAAATATGATTGGCAAAGAAAGGAATGCAGAAGCTGCTCGGTTCACTTTTCAAGAGGTGGTGATATCTACTAACAACAGATTCTCAGTAGGTCCTCCAGGACTCACCATCACTGAACAAACTAGAGGTAACATTCTGTTAAAGGATTGGGAACATAATATTACCTTAAGCAAGGAACAGGTTCAAAAAGTAACCAATTCATTAGAAGAAGCCTTCAATGCTATAGATGGTGAGCTTTTAGGTATGGAGAGTGGAGGTGACTCAGAAACGTTAAGGCAAATGAATGTGGATCAGATTTCCCTCGACCCGAAAGAGAAGAATGAGAGAGATGCGGCGGATATCTCTAAGATGGACAGGGTGGACATGGCTCAAGTTGACCAACACTTAATTCAACCTAGTGCACAACTAAGTGCCCTTGATATCATTGATACACAGATGGGAGATAAGCTGCTGCAGTTGGCCCGAGAATGCTATTTCACCGAGGCCAGCTGTCAAGTAGAACCCTTGCAGCTTGTGTCCCAGTTTGTAGAAAAATGTATCATGTGCACCGAATCCGCGCAAAGACAAGTGCCTGGCGCCATTTGAAAATAGAGTAAGAGAAAAAAGAGTGATTTCGCTCTTTTCGGTTGTAACTGAATTGGTGAAACCATTGAGTTTCTAAAACTAATCTGCCAAGTTGTATAAATATACCACAAAAAGAAGAAGACAGGGCTGGACCTTTTTGGTGTCGATTGTAAGAAATTTTTTTGCATTTGAAGAAGTTAATATATAAACTATTTGAAGATTCTCGATTCTGTCCAGACTGTATTATCAAGTTTTCTTCCTTTGTACTTCATGTTTCATTTCATTTCATTCGTTCATAATTGATGTGCTTTGTTATGCTTTAGTACGACCACTACTATAACAAAGGAATTCTGGTTTTCTGTATTTGTTTATTTTCCTTCCTCTGCACCAGCTATCAGCGGGTGTAAGACCAATTTACATTTTCAGAACTCTACATTTATTCTTCGCTATATCAGTTATTTTCTTACTAACTTCCTCTTCTGTGTATATGTAATTTTTCTTTTGATAGGAATCTTGCATTATATAGAGCTGAATGTTTCTCTTTCACACCATGCCTTTATATTAAATCATAATACAGTTACAGGAAAGGGCCTTCAAATCGCCTTTCTATTTTGTTCCTTAAACGTAAAATTCTCTTTTACTCGACTCAATTGAGACAGTATTTAATAAATTTTAAACCCGTTCACATTCTTATTATTCATCCATGACTGTCCCTGCAGCGACACAACCTAATATCGAACCCGGACTATCTAACCAAACACATATCACTTTAAATATTTTCGATACAATCCTTAAAATTGCAAATAACCGGGAAGAACTTGAGCGTTCATGGGCAGCGATTGAACAAGATATAACTGCTCAGGAGCAGTTTTAAGCTAGACAATGAGAACGTAGAAATCTGCCCTAGTTTCCCATACCGAAGGTTGACATTTTTCCTTTGCTCATATTTCACCTACTTTCGGATGCCTTGACACTGTACGTTTAAGCCTTAATATAGACTCAGGAACAACACACCCCTTGTTCACGCCACTTAGACAAAACATTTTTCTCCCAAGCTAACTCCGAATTTGTCCACAACAACGCTCTTGAGTTGCTTCATGTAATTTCTCCTGCCACACATTACGGTTTAACACTAAAGGATGTTGCCTACCTAGCCTTATCCTCTCAAATCTAGTCACTGAGTCATTTGTCCCATATATTCCTCAGATTGACCCCATAACCCAAGTCTTACTTTTTTGTGCCAATATAACGAAAACCCACGTTATCATAAGTGTTAAATCTAGCCATTGTTTTCAAAGTCATATTCTACATGGAGACCGCTCCATTTCTAAGAGAGCCCTCTCCAGATCCGAAAGGCTAGTTTTGGGTCTCAAAGTTGGTGAAAAAAGTTACCTTCATCGTCTGTTTGTCAGGCGAACAGATTTAGGGAGTGCTAACAGGGTGGAAAAAACCTATATTTGGAAACTAAGCTTCCTCTATCAAGCACAAAATTTAGATTTTTGGCCTAAGAAATGGGTCATGGGCTAGATGATTTCCAAGGGTTGAGTAACCTAAGGAGGCATGCAAAGAACAACCAGACCTCACCCTTCAAACCTTCATGGGTATCCCCCTTCCTTATGGTGCATGAATGATTTATTTCGAGGATTTCAATATCCTATTTCACAACTTCTAATTTTCAATGAGAAATGATAACGATGAGTTATTTGGATGTTGATCCCTGAGATCTTAACTTATACTACAAATTTATTTTGTGCTCCTCCTGTGGAGGTTAAATATGACTTTATTAATGGTTTCTTTTAGGATTTGAGATATGATGTCATATTGGGGTCATGAAGTGACCTCATTGATTAAAATTATGTGGAAAATTTCCAAATATATATGAAGTCTTTCTGATTCTTCGAGATCGCTTATGGAAACTGGGCGAAGAGAATATATATACGACTCTAAGTATATGATAGAGATTTTAAGTGTGTGATGATATGATTTTGTGTGCAAGAAGTGATGGTTCCAACAATGATTTTCAATAAGTTAGTGATCAAAGTTTTAAAAAGTGTACATCACTTGGTCCTTTACAAATCTTGATTAAATATAACTTACTAAGTGTTTTGATGAAAATTCTTATAAAATTTTAAAATCCCTAGATCAATAGTATGGTGGACATGTGGGTCCTTACTCTTGATCCTTTAATCTTCCTAAAATGTTATCTAACCTAAGAAATATTTGAAACTATACCTATGTCGGCATGTATGGGCCCTTACAAATCTTTTAATATTGTGTTTCATAAAATAAAACTAGGAGGTATTGGCCTCTCCTAACAAAATGAACTAAGAGGTATTGGCCTCTCCTATTTATTTAATTGATCTAAAGGGAGATAGAGATTTCTTAAGAGACCTTTTTTCTTATTCCCCTAGATCACTCAAAGGTTCAAGGGAAAGAGCATACTCAAAGATATCAAAATAACCTCCTAGTCCCAATTTAGTGTGATGATTGCAAAAGGAAAATCTTTGATTTTGAAATTCAAATGCTATACTAATCCATCCATGTGGAAACACAGAAAGGGAAATTTGATATGGTTATTTTTTACCCCTTTAGATGTCTATGTGAGGCTAAGTACCTATGCAAGAAAGAACTCAAAATCTATTTTTTTATGGATTTTACAAAGTGCAGAAAAATAAACCTATACTACTTGGTGAAATTTGGCTCAACAAGCCTTACAATCAATGGGAAATAAGAATTCTACATGGTTTCTAGTTGAGACAGTCACACACAGTGTGCAACTTATGTGAAACAAAAAAATAGACAGTGCATAGTTCAATGCAATCCACACATCTGTTTTGCTCAAACCCGTGCACACAAAGAAATGGCGGGATTGAAATTCAAATTTATTTCCCTTGATTGGAAGCTCAATTAATGCATACAAGGGTTGGAATAGGTTGGTTTTGATCCTTGCAAATGAAAATGAGTGAGAAATAAATCTCTAATATCCTAATTGGGGAGAAATTTGATCCATGTCCCCAATATGGTCACCAATCTGTTGTGCTTGTTTGAGCACTAGAGTGAAAAAAAACAAGCAAGTTAATTGCCTTGTTAGGCCAGCAAGACAATACATAAATGATTTAGTTGATTAGTTTTCAACTAAAGAGAAAATAAGAAATTAAATAATAATAAATAAAAAAAAATAACTATATACAAACTAAAATGGATGCATGAAAGAGACATAATAAATAGCTACAATAGGATTGATCTTCAAATTTATAACACCTAGGAGAAGTGTGAGAACTTATGAGTCCCCTCTTCCTCCTTGGGATGAATCTTGAATCCCCCAAACAAAAATATCTCTTCTTCTAACAATTTCTAAAATGGAAATAAAATGGTGAAGAGTTGATGGTTGAATTTCTTAAGGGGAGAGAAGTGCAACTCTTTCCATGGATGATCAAGAGGCTCTAAGAGAATGTTGGCTTCTACGAAATCAAATGAACAACATATAAATACTCAAAATTATTATCCTTGTTTTCAAAACTTGTTCATGTATTTATAGGACCAATGCAAGTTTTTTTATAATTTTCTTGTAGTGTAAATGGGATCCCTTTGGAGGTACTACTCATCCCCTCAATAGCCCCAAGTATAGATTTTAGGCTGATTTGAGTGTCTTGCCTTAGTACACCCCAATATGGAAGTGGTTGAGGCCCCACCAATTTCATTAATTCACCATTTCCACATCAACATGGGTTCTTATGGAGAAATTCACATAGACCACGTAGTTTGTGCATTCAATGTTGTGTTGGATCATGCAGATGTGCACAAGCAAGATTTAGGGACATTGCCCTGAAATTCAATAACTATTTGTATATTTTTTCTCGTTGAATAGGTTCTATAAAAGCTTGAGGCATGATGATTAATGAATTATGATGATACTGTCTTCAACCATTTCCTGTAGCGCTGGGAACAATTTTTCGGTGATAACAAATGGCCCCTGATGTGTGAGGTTAGAAGCATACCTATAGTTGAAATACATCACTATTTATTTTGGTGGTGATTTCATTGCGTAGAATAGTGAGAGGCTTTGTATTGAGGAAATATGAGAGAGATCTATTGGTGGTAGAGGGGACTAATATGTGAACCAAGTATTATTTGAGAAACAAATTTTTGTTACAAACAAGGCAGGCATGCCCCATTCTTCTGTCATGAAACCATAAATTGATAATTGTAACTGACAATTGTTGATGAAATGGATATTTGCAACACCCTCAAGGGAATTAAGATGGTAGATGATGGTTTCAATAAATGAAATGGCTATGAATCGAGGAATGAATAAATCATAGGCATTGATGGCATATCAAATTCATAGTTCATTGGATGCTATTGAAAACTACAATGGTTGCATAGTAAAACCCACCATAACATGGATATTTGTTGAGGTCAAATGCTATGCGGGTGAACGAAATCAAAAAGAGATGAGGAATATATTTTTGTCATCCAAGAATTCTCATTAAGAGTGGAATGAGAGACACGATAATTCCCCTTTCCTGGAAGCTAGCATTGGTGTTGACACGTAGGGAGGCACAACTGGAAGAAGCAAAGGGATTCATCACATATTTTTGATCAAAATGGTGTCAGGAACTATATGGAGGAAAAGATGAAAGAAATGGTGACATGGATGAAGTTTAATATGAGTGGGACTCGAGAAATTCCCTTGGTTGAGGTAATATGGAATGATGGAAGCAACCATAAAACACAATCTAGTGTTAGGGGGATGACCATATATTGGGTAAACTCTATTGAATGGGTGAGACTGCAAAGAGGTGTAGGATAGGTCAAAATACATAGGTTTGGGACAAGGGTTTCTGTGATAGTTGGGATTTTTTCCATGGTAAGGATAGTTTGCAGAGATGATTGTGAAAGTGGGGTGCCCGAACCAAGGGAAACATGGGTTACTATGTGCCAAGGAAAATATGTCATCGGCTATGATGACCAACATCTATAAAATTGTTGAAAACAAAGGGTGCTTTATATAATTACCAAATGAATAACGATTAATGGGGTTCAAAAATACACCTATAGGAATGTGTTCCCTAGTAAAGTGTGGCATGGATCATTTAGGGTGCAAGTGTGTAGGAGTTGACTGATGAAGGGTGGGGGATCCACAGGTGGGTTTCTATACCAAGTAGATGAATGGAGGATGATCTTGCAGAGGGGAAATTGATGTTGGATAAAATAGACGGGTGAATGATGATGCAAAGGTGCATCTAATGTAATTGGAAAAATATGATGTGGGAGTCCATTGGGGGTAGGGGTAGGCTAGTATGATGATTATTCTTTGAGGTGTGAGAATACTATGAATCCTAGTCCTAAGGGGAAAATAACAACATGAGGGTCAATTCACTAAGGGGAAAACATCTGTGGGACAAATCATGTAGGTGGGAACGCTACCATATGGTGGTATCAAAATGCAATGGAGGTGATGGTACCACAGATATGGGTTTGATGAACCTAGAGGTGAATATAAGGGGGTGTGATTGGGATATGCAGGTTCTTGCAAAGGGCTTGATAACATGCCAGTGTCGAACATATACATCAAGGGGCCATAGGATGGCCAAGACTGAATGGGATGTCTATCTTTGTAACAAGAACCTACACACATAAAAAACAAATACTCAATGTGAAAACTATATGATGATAAAGAACATATGATAGTTATTTGATAATGATGATAATGAGTGTGCATACCTATGCTCGAGGCTAGGCGATGGCTCCCTGGGTTATCAAAATGAAATAAATAATGGATGATATGGGTGTGTATATGGTAGAATTAGGATCATTGTGCTAGAAACCGTGTGAAAAATGAAGCTCCTGGGTTCCAAAATGGAGGGTTGGAAATTTGGGAAGGGGGCGTATATATGGGTGTGGGGCCCACAATGCCACCTCATGTGTACTTGCATGAGTTGAGTTATGATTGCAATGGTGAGATCATTTATGAGTGGTATGAGGTTGCGAGAGATCATATTGGGATTGCGAGAGAAGTTGGTGAGTGGTCTAGTCCTCCTGTAACTTTTATTTTTCATGTTTTTTGGATGAGGGTTGTACGGATGGTCATACAACTGTTTTTATGATTTAATGAGGGGGAATGCATGGGATATTGGTTTATACATGTTCATTTCTATGCGTGTATGATTCAATATCCTTTGCAGTCTATTATGTAGAGATTTCCACAATTGTGCACAATGTGCACGACTTACGTAATTTCTTCCATGCAAGAGTGCACAACTGTCGAATGGAAAATTGCACATAAGTGCAAGAATATGGATAAAATAGTCATTCACTTCTATGTGAATATGGATTAAACAATTTCACATCCTCTATGCAACTATAGAAAGGAAAAATGTGTGAACAATGTTTCTATTTGTGAGAGAGTCACATAACTGTTCGTGATTATTGAAGGCTCAATCTCACAAAGTAGGGGAATTTTGTTTGTTTGTGAATTTGGATGATGTTGGGTGACTTAATCCTTTTTTTTGGATGCAATACTGAGAGGAATTATGGCCATTCATTGGAGGAAGAGGGATTGGGAGTCCCTCCATAGAGAGGTGGGAAATGATGTCCATATTTAGTGTAGATTATCCCATGAAGGCCTACTGAAGTTCTTCGGCTGTGACCTAATGTGGACAAAAAAGGGGTTGTTGCGATTTGTGATTGGGATGGGGAGGTTATATATATATGTCTTCAAGGTTATAGGGAAGGATGTCCTCCTGACTATGGACATATAACTATATTTTATTACTGGGCTCCCTTTTTGGGGAATTGAACTTCAGGAACAACCCCAAATACATGTGGGGAAAATAATTAGTGCTATTGTAAGGTAGCTAGAGAGGTAGTGGGGGGGCCCAGAGGGCCATAGTGATAATAGTGGAGGTCATTCAATGTAAGGTGGACTAGGTCCACTATATTATTAAATAAGGCACACTATGGTAGTTAGATATAATAAATGGGTAATTAGATATAATAAATGTAAGAGGACTTCTTAGAAGGTTCTACTTATAGAAGATTCCTCCTGTAGAATGTTCTTAGGTGATGGTAGCACTATATAAAGGGGTTCAAGCAATGTAATGAGACATGAAGAGAAATATTGTATTTGGAGTGGTAGCTCAATAGGAGGATGCCCCCTCGAAGAGGCAAGTGAACAGGAGAGGATCCCTTCCATAATATGATCCATTGTATGGTGTTGCCCTACCTCAAGGGTTTCTATAATAAAGTTGTAGTTTTCTATATGGTTTTATATATCTTGTGTGGTGATTGTATTCATATATATTTGGTTAAGAACCAAAGACTGAATACAAAATGTCACAATAGATCCAAATATATCTGAATACAATCACCACACAAGATATATAAAACCATATAGATAACCACAACTTTATTATAGAAACCCTTGAGGTAGGGCAACGCCATACAATGGATCCTATTATGGAAGGTATCCTCTCCTGTTTACTTGCCTCTTCGAGGAGGCATCCTCCTATTGAGCTACCGCTCCAAATACAATATTTC
>JASDQU010101043.1:336723-360186 GCA_032191745.1 Picea mariana
TCTCATTACATTGCTTGAACCCCTTTATATAGTGCTACCATCACCTAAGAACATTCTAGAGGAGGAATCTTCTAGAAGTAGAACCTTCTAAGAAGTCCTTTTACATTTATTATATCTAATTACCCATTTATTATATCTAACTACCATAGTGGGCCTTATTTAATAATATAGTGGACCTAGTCCATCTTACATTGAATGACCTCCACTATTATCACTATGGCCCTCTGCCCCCCCCCACTACCTCTCTAGCTACCTTACATTCCATCCCCCTTATGAAAGCGTTGTCCTCAATGCTTTATGTACAACCATATACCAGGGTCCCATGGATAATTGTGGACCATAATGCTGAAGAAGAATGACGAACCAAGGTCCCATGTAGAAAGGAAATCCACCATGATGAGGTAGTCCAACCACCATTGTAAGACTGGGTCCCATGTCCAAGTGCTCATGTGAACTCCATGTGAAAGATTTTGGAACCCAATAACCAACTCCAAATGATGCTCCAAAGACTGACACCTATCATGTGGATCCAAATAAGAAGATCCATGCACATAGTGGAAAAGGGTCATAGCAGAATCTTGAATGAATAATACCACTATAGAATATGTAGACTGAACACTGGTAACTAGCTCCCGATGTGGGACATTGATGTTATCTATAGAAGGTGGAGTAGAGTCATCAAATAAAATATGAAAGTGGTTGTCATTCCAGAAATGACAACTATCCATATACCAATCATTACAATCTGCCTCAAAATCATACCAAGCATATATTTCTTGATTATATTCATCCCTAAGGCCCTCCATAATAAATATATCCTGCATGTTATTCAATGAATCTTGAATACTACGAAAACTATCATTGAGGCCGTCTATGAGACTGTCTGTGAGGCTGTCTGTGAGGCCATGTACAAATGCATCCAATCTGTCATCTAGTGTGTGAAACAATTGGTCTTTGAATGATTCAAGAATTTCTTTCAGGTTTTGAGAAGAAATATCCATCTAAGCACCCTATTAACTCTTCATTCCTGCAACCATCATGAAAAAACCCAAAAAATAGACCCAATAAGTTTCGACAGAAAATCACGGCTTTTTCTGGAAAAACCCTAAAAAACTGTTGAAGTTAAAATGCTCATAACTTCACTTCCCAGACTCCATTTTGTCTGATTTGTTTTTTGAAATTGGGTGAAATTATGAGAGGAACTCAGATCTGTAATTTATTTGGGCAAATTCGGCCTCCAGATGCTACAGAAATAAAAAATTTCTCGCCGCCGTCTGCGGAAAAAATCCTGAAAATTTGCAGATTTTAAAACTTCAATATCTTGACTTCTCGGACTCCGTTTCAGACGATTTGTTTTTTCAAATTGGGTGTTTTTCTAAGAGGAACTCAGATATACAACCCTTTTCTACAAATTTTTCATAGAAATATACCAAAAACTTTGAGAATGTCTCGGCCCTCTTTTTTCTTCTCCGAAAAAAAAAATCTGCAAAAATAAAAAATATTTGCCCACAATGTCTGCCCAAGGAAAGTGCTCTGATACCACTTGTTAAGAACCAAAGACTGAATACAAAATGTCACAATAGATCCAAATATATCTTAATACAATCACCACACAAGATATATAAATCCATATAAAAAACCACAACTTTAGTATAGAAACCCTTGAGGTAGGGCAACACCATACAATGGATCCTATTATGGAAGGGATCCTCTCCTGTTCACTTGCCTCTTCGAGGGGGCATCCTCCTATTGAGCTACTGCTCCAAATACAATATTTCTCTTCATGTCTCATTACATTACTTGAACCCCTTTATATAGTGCTACCATCACCTAAGAACATTCTAGAGGAGGAATCTTCTAGAAGTAGAACCTTCTAAGAAGTCCTCTTACATTTATTATATCTAATTACCCATTTATTATATCTAACTACCATAGTGAGAATTATTTAATAATATAGTGGACCTAGTCCACCTTACATTGAATGACCTCCACTATTATCATTATGGCCCTCTGGGCCTCCCCAATACCTCTCTAGCTACCTTACAGCTATGGTGTGATGACATTGCTCAGTGGATGATTCCTTGACAAAGCGTCCATTAAGATTGATTCTATTAACTCACTATGAAAATGAGTATTCTATGACCTCTTTCTTAGGATATTTGTGTCACTGGGGACCCAACGGATCTCATGGGAACATATTTCCATAGAGGAGAGAGATCTTGTAGGACATATGTTCACATGGGCATGGGTGATGCGTTCATGTATGGTATCTCATCTAGACCACCGCTCTACAATGCAGGCATGAGACTTCACATTTGGATCTATCTTATGTAGTTTCATCCTAGAGAGGGTCATCTTACTACGACCATGCGTGATCTTGGACCCACCTGTGGCACGAGAGCCACAACTGCACAGATGGGTGCTCATCTTGGATCACCATGGTGGAGGGGAGGGTGGTTAGTACTTTACCAAATCATTTGAGAAGATTTGGTGGTGTACCCTGCAGATTATTTTGGAGTTCCCCTATGTGGAGATGGATTTTCGACACGATCCTGAGATGTGACTGCCTCTCAGGGAGGTATGGAATGACCGAGGGACTCTGAGGTGTTTTGATGCAATAAATCCATGTAATTAGTTATGAGTCAATAAACTTGAATGAACATGAGACTCATTATGTGACTCATGACTTAGATATTGATTCCATAGTGTATTCTCTAAAACTATGGAGACATTATCTTTTGGGAAGAAATTTTGTGCTCATGACTAACCAAAATGGGCTGAGGTATCTATTTGAATAGCCCAAATTAAATTATAGATAAGATATATGGATGGATCTCATTAGTGAATTTGATTTTGAAATATGAAACATTAAAGACAAGGAGAATCAGATATCATACACACTTAGTAGAAGTATGTGAATCATACACATGGTTTCCATGAGCACATGTGAGTTACATATCAAAGTAAGAATTATAAAAACACAAGAAGAGGATGACCACTCTAGGAGTGTAAAATCATACTTGGAACATGAGCCAAATGGGCCAAAGTACAATGGGTACTAACTACTAGAGAAAAACTTATTGACCTATAAGGGTATATTGTATGTCACATGTTTAGTTGGCATAAAGAGGCTCATAATGGATGAGATTCATAGAAGGCCATATTTAGGTCATCCTGGATACCAGAAAATGATAAAAACAACAAGAAATTTGTATTATTGGTTGGGAATGAAAAAGAACATAGCCAAGTACATTTCCAAATGCCTAGAATGCCAACAGGTCAAAGTGGAACATAAGCACCCAACAGGGCTATTGCAACCCTTTGCAATATTGGAATGGAAATGGGAAGTCATCTCAATGTATTTTATCACCAGAATCCCAAAGAAAACAAAATCAAATGATTCAATAATGTTGGTTTAAGTGAAGTGGCTCAGTTTCTTCTGGTGAAATCTACCCACAAAGAAATCTACATTGATAATATTTTTATGAAGGATATTTTCAAGTTGCATGGAATTCCAAATACTATCATATCAGATCAAGATACCAAGTTCAGTTCAAACTTTTGGAAATATTTGTTCATGGGTTTTGGGACTCAATTAGAATTTATCACAACTCACCACCCCCAAACTGATGGACAAACAAAGAGGATGAATATGGTGTTAGAGGAAATGTTGAGGATGTATGAAATGCATGAACCCAAGAAGAGGGAAGACTACTTACCCTTAGTATAATTTTCCTACAACAATTTCTATCAAGAGTTGTTAAAGATGATCCCTTTTGAGGCATTATATGGAAGAAAGTGTAACATCCCAAGAAACTAGGATAATCTGGTAGAAAAGATCACTCTTGGACCAGACATGTTAAAGGAAATGGAACTAGAAGTAGCAAAGATAAAGAAAAACTTGAAAGTGGCTCAAGACAGGAAGAAATATTACGTAGACAAAAACAAAACTCAAAGGGAGTTCAAAGTGGGCGAAAATTGTATATTTGGATAAAACCTAAGAGAATATCCCTAAGAATGGGAAATTTTTCCAAGTCAACACCATGATATTGTGGTCCATTTGAAATTATTGAGAGAGTGGGACCAATAGCCTATAGACTAGCCTTACCCCCCACAGTGAAAAAACACAATGTTTTCCATATATATTTTACTAAGAAATATGTTTATGATGCTAATCATGTAATTGATTGGTTTGTGATTCAGGTGGAACCTGAGGGAGAATTCCAACCTAAGATTCAATGCATAATAGACAAGAAGGAGACCCTTCTTTGAAACCGAGCCATCATGTAGGTGAAGGTGTAGTGGAGACATTTTGGAATAGATGAGGCCACATGGGAATTAGAGGATTCCATGAGAAATCCATACCCATTTTTGTTCACTATTGTACATAATATTTACATTGACAGGTATAACACTGAGGAAAATGTTCCTTTAAGGGGGAGATGAATGTAACACCTTGTTTACCCCTAGTATGTAAATATATGTCTAAATTTCATCATGAGTCATGGCTAGTATGTTTAGTGTCTTTGAACATGATGAACAATTGAAATGATAAAATGTATTTTGATGATAATCAAAATAATTGCTAATGGGTGGAGAACTTACACAAAAAATGATTCCATGAGAGGGAAATGGTGAATAAATTTCCCTTGCCAATTTAATATTTAAGAAAATCCATATTCACCAATTTCTCTAGAATTTCAGTTAATGAAGGTAGTTGGTGGTTGAACTACGGACTTCCCATAGTTATGAGAAAGAATGGGGGGTTGTACAAAGAGTTTCCTTGCCTCAGAAGCATGGGAAGATGAAGTACCATCAGGAAAATTTTGATGGGACTACGAACTTAGGAAATGAACCCATGAAAGGGGGTAGGGGTAAGAAAAAGAGGGGGGTATTCTAGGAATAACAAAGAGACGAGACTGGATGAGAGGACCAAGCTAAAAAATGGGGTTGAAAAAACTTGGAGAAATGGTGTGACTTTCAGAAGGAAGAATATATCCCCTTACTTGGTGAAATTGGATAAGTGTCTCTCTAATCTCTAAGGAATAAGGATATCGACCTTCATATATATACCCTTGTCATCAAGTGAGAGTTTTTGCCTTATGGAATCATATTCTAGCTAGGGGGTGGCCAAATGAAAAATTAAATAGAAGATAGATGTGCCTATGGTTGGGCGGAAAGAGGCTCACCCATCAACAATTTCCAATCAATAAAAAATACTCAGATAAGTTTTCAATGTTTAGTTTATACCATGATAAATTCCTTGATTCTATAGAAATTATGTTTTAGCTATATAAAGAATTTGATATTATGTTCTAGTAGTGAATTGTTTTCTCCATATGTTTGGTCAATTTTAGAATTTGAAATAAGTCGTGGAAATTATATTTTGTTTCTTGTTCATTGATTATATCTGTGTTAAATATTTCTCTAAGAAATCAATTTTAACTATGAGTAAGAATAGAGTGATAGTCAATATATTACAAGCCATTTACATGACTAATTTTTATGTGTTATTGGTGAATACTAAGCTACTAAAGTATTCACAGAACATATTGTTGAGGAAAAGATATGAAATGATCTTACTCAAGCATTTTCAGATTCTTCTTGGCTAAAGAAAAATAGATGGGAATATCACCCTATGTTTATAGCCAACAAAAATAACATCCTAACTCACAAGTATTAATTACAAGTGCTTAGGGTAGTCTTTTATCAACACAAAGCTTGCTGGAAATTTACTTTTTATGTAATTTTCTGAATATATTAGTTGCTGAAATAATTGTAAAGATAGAAGTAAAATCACCAAGAATGATAATCAATATAGATGAGACATAAAGAAATCCTTTATTTCATTCAAATTCATAAAATATTCATTTTCTTTACAAAATATCATGCAGAAAGTTTGGACCAAAGTCAAACTTAGACATCCATGATGGAACATACAAAAGGACCTCTGACAAAAAACCAAAACTTAACTTTAAAATATGGATCAACTTGCCACTGATTGTTTCCCACTCGACTCTGCACAATAGCCTTTGTCAGTCAAGAAAGCTAATTCACAAACAGACAAGTCTACACATACTATCAAAGATAGATCAACACCTCTGAAAAACAAGTGTTTGAATGATGTGATTCAACCCTGAATATTGTTGTCTACAATAAGACCCTGCTATCATAAAAGAGAATTAGGCTTGTGATAAATAAATGAATGAATGAAAACTGAACTATCTCAACATAAACTCAAAGAGAAAACCTTAGTATGCTTCCGCTTCTATCCCCCTTGTTTCTCCCTTTCATTTTTCTTTGAAACAATTTAGAATTGGTTGAAGTAGTTGAATGAACTCATTAGTTAATTTAATTAAAAGACTAAACTAAATTTAGTTAGGGGGAAAAGCAATAATCATAATAAGGGTTATAAATAAATAATAAATAGTAGGTGGTGTTGGCCCTTGGGTATGTAAGTAAGTGAAGAGTAAAGCAGAAAAGATGAA
The DNA here is from genome assembly GCA_032191745.1 of Picea mariana. Classification (NCBI taxonomy): domain Eukaryota; kingdom Viridiplantae; phylum Streptophyta; class Pinopsida; order Pinales; family Pinaceae; genus Picea; species Picea mariana. The sequence continues at coordinate 343,212 of JASDQU010101043.1, forward strand.
ACACAAACTGTGCGGAAGACATAGTGACTGATACTGGGTCGAAGTGAGCAGAAGAGTAGAAAATACGGTACAAAGTAAGAGAAATCAAGCCATTGGATGAGGATATCGAGGATGAAAGATCAACAAGGAAGATAGATCGTGGAAAAATCAACAAGAAGAAAAATCCACCGTTGGATGCTTTGGAGCACCACGCGAGAAGGAAGGAAAGACAGGCTGGCAAAGCACTGAAAATGCAGGTCAAGTTGACCTTGGGTTTTAGACACCTAGTTTTTTTTTATCTAGGGTTTTTACACTTAGGTTTCAACCTAAGGATGTCTAAGAGCTATTGTAATGTATAAATAAAGGTATAAAGGACCTGGGATGGGTTGGTGCTAAGTTGGTTGAGAGTTCATTGTTATCGTGTGATTGAGTGAGTACTACTGTGGGAGAGAGAAGTGCTGTGAGTGAGGGCCTTATGTATTGTAATATCTTCAGTTGGGTGCGAATATTAACCCTACAGCTGGGTGCATAGGGAGGGAAGACAAAGAGAAAGAGAAGAGATATTCTAGCTAAGAGTGCAGACAAGAATTGTATGTTTTCACATAATATATCAAGAAACACAGTTCTGTGGATGTAGCCCTAGGGAGAGGGAGAACCACGTATATTTTGTGTGTATGTTATTGATGCTGCATTATCTTGTTTATGAATATACTGTTATTGCATTATTGTGTTAGATCTGACAGATAGTTGTGCAAAGTAGATCTAAGCTGGAAATTGATATCTAGATGTTGTTTTGTTCTTGTATTGGATCCAATTTGTATTTCCTTGGTTGTAGACATCTATTTCTTGCAACCCACCATAGATACTTTGGGTGAGACTGTATCTTCCTCACAGGTGTTACCAAAAGGGCCAGTAGTTAGGGCTTGCTTGTGCGCTCTTGGAGTTGAACCGTGGGTCTATCTCTGTGCCAACAAATGGTTATGTTGCCGGGACCTGAATCTTCTTGAGGGAATGTCAAGGTGGTTTCCATCGAGGAAATATATTCAGAAATGGATAGAAGATTGAGAAAAGGAATTCGTTGAAGCCCATAACAAGAACCCTAATCTTAGTACAGAGGATTGGTTGGGAAGATATATCTTTACTGATATACACAAGATTTTCTTTGGAGGAATTCATCAGGAGTTATACAAGTGGCTATCTCGGTTAGAAGACACCCAATTTGAGATCAGATCTAGACCACCTGTGGTTTGGACATCGATATTGATCAAGAAGGTCAAGAGAGTTAATAACACCATGTCAAGAACAATAGATCACTGGTTTGATAGTACCATTGGAGGGTATATCACCGAGTTTGTTGTTGACAAAGTAGAGTCATATAGCCAAGCCAAGACGTATTTATTTAAGGGACCTAGAGAAAAATATCTACACTTTTTGAAATTGAGGATCAAGATGTTATTGCATGAGAATAACATCTTGAAGATACAATAGTTAGTTGGATTATAAGAGGTTAATGTTCAAGAACTCAGACAATGACATCGACATAGAGGCTGGACATACGTGCAGTGGGAGAGCGTTCAAAGAAGTCCCTCTTGCAAACCTGTTTAAGAAGAACTATGGGGACGAGTGTTTCTATAATGGAGAAGAGGCATATCTGACAGATGAAGAGCATTCAAAATCTGCTAGGGCAAGGGAAGGGAAAGCTATAGAACCTCACCAGGAAGAGCCATGAAACTTCAGGAACCACGCTGATTGTTGGAGTAAGTACTATTATTCCTCCTATTGTTTCAGCAACATCAAGCAACCAGAGTAATCAGAGTCACCAGAGCACTCAGAGAACTATCACTAGTAGTCCACCACATATTCAGTCAGGAAACCTAAGAAGATCTATGGCAGATGAGATGAGGTTACCCACTTTCATAGGAGATGGATCTAAAGATCCTGATCAACACTGGTTTTTATGTGAAGTTGTATGGAGTATTAAGAATATCACCGATGAAGATGTTAAATGAGATCAGCTCAGTACTACTCCGAGAGATCGTGCACTGAGCTGGTACATGAAATTTGTCCAAGGAGCTACACCGAAACTGTTGACTGTCATTAAGACTGCACTAATTGTTGAATTTAAAAAACCTAAGTCAGAGTCACAGTGCATTACAGAACTAAAAGAAGTTAAGAAGAAAATAGCCAAACCTGTGTGGGAGTTTGATCAAAGATTTAAGACCTTGATAGGCCATTTGAGTTTTCGGATCCTAGATGAGCAGAACAAGGAATGGTTCATTGCTTCCCTCTTACCGCACATCAGAGTTCCTCTGATGCAACCAAAGATTTCTTTATAGGCGGATGCACTAGAGATCACCATGAAGTTAGAATAAGCCCCTATGGGAAAATCCATCTCAGGTATGAGTCAAATCTTGAGTTAGGTGACTAGCTTATCTCTACAGGCTAAAGATATGAAGAAATACAAGGGAAAAGATAAAAGAGAAGACATCTGGTGTATCAGATGCAAATTAGAAGGCCATGACAAGGAAAATTATCCCTTATTTCATGAATACTTGGCCTCTAGAGCTCTGAGCCCTTTGAAGCAAGTTACCTTACCCTGGTGTGAGGTATGTAGAAATCGACATCACCCTGGTGAATGTTACTATCTACAAAAATATTTCCAAACACCCAAACATATGTATTGGATGTTCTTTAAGTTGGTGGGGCATTATGATAGGGATTGTAGGTTCTATGACCTCATGCATGAAATTTCGAGGGATATATACAAAATTCAAGGTGAAGTACATCAAGAAGGAAGCACTACATAGTATAATTCCCTAGGAAGAGGAAACTTCAACCCTCATGGTGGATTCAGAGGAAGAGGAATAGGAGGAGGTCTAGGTCGAGGTCGAGGAAATATCTATTACAACTGCATGCAACCAAGACACTTAGCAAGGGTCTGTTAGAACCCTTGTAACACTTGGATCTACTATAGCTGATTCGAACATGTTATCGAAGATTGTCTTGTGCTGCTAGCAAAATTTTAGGAGATATGAAGACCTTAGGAGAACCTGCAAGTGAAACTGATATACGTTGAACCTCACGAAGAGTACCCTAGAGTCACTATTATCACTAGAGGAGGTGTTGTTACAGGAGAAGACATAGTGACCCTAGGAAAGACTATAGAAGAATCAAGAGTCAAGAAAGCTGTAGAGAAGACACAAGTTTTTGATGCAAAGAAAGAAAAACAAATATTTGAGGAGGCAAGAAAATAATTTGAGAGAGACCAAGGTTGTTCATCAAAGACACGATGAGAAGTAAGAGAATGTGGAATGCCTCTGGCATTCGATCAGTCTTCTCTACCAAGAGAAGGAAAAGAGGTAAGCAAGCTCATGGAATTCTTATATACCTGTATTAAGTTGATTCAGGATGAAATAATTGTACAAGAGCTACAAAATTTAATCAGACAATATGAGTTAGGAAAGATAGATCCCTTGCTGAATAGAGTAGTACACCAAGTCTCTAAAAAGAGAAGGATAAATAAGGAACTACACCTGAATGCTCAAATTGGATAGTATGATATAGACTATGTAGTCCTTGACTTAGGGTCGGAGGTCAATGTCATGACGAAGAAGACCTGGGCACTGATGGGAAAACATAAGTTGATCTACTCCCCTATCAGGCTTAGGATGGCTAATTAGCAAACTGTAAGCCCCTTTGGAAGATTGGAACATGTCCCAATGGACATCGATGGAGTAAGAACGTTTGCAGACTTCGAGGTGATTGAGATAGTTGATGATAGTTGTCCTTACCCTGCGCTGTTAGGAATTGATTGGGCTTTCAATAATTCCACTATGGTTGATTTAAAGAAAATAAGAATGACATTTGAAGGAGATGGCATTAGGGTCATTGAACCTTTAGATCCCGATGAAGGTCAGAGATACACATAAACCATCAGAGAAGAAGACCACACATATGAACTAGAAAACATATACAAATTAACAACCAAACAACAAGATTACATTAATCCTATGGTGGATGGGAACCTAAGCTGGCGAAGTGACAACGTGTGTTCATCAGATTCAGAAGAAGCACTGGAGAATTGATAGAACAAAATGTATGAAGTATCTACAAGGATATGTGCTAGATTAACATGAGAAGTTTGTTGGATTGACACATCAGTAAGTAACTTGCCAACCTTTGATGGTCTGAATCATTTAGAAGCATTCTTGTTGTACTTTGAAGAAATTGCACCAACACAAAAAATATTGTTGGCAATGGATGATGCCTTGAAAGAAACCCCAACAAGATGGTGGGGGACACACAAAAACAACATTACAGACTGGGTACAATGTCTCACTTTGATGACAACGTGGTTTTCAGAGCAAGTAGAAGGCTGTGAAGTTAGGTACACAGGTCGAAGCTATCCGAAGGACCATGTGTGACGTTGCGACGGAGCCTAGAGAAACATTCCTCAAGAGCAGTGGATGCAAAAATTCATCAACACACAACCCCTATCAATTGGTACCTACAAGTAGAACTGCGCCTCATCACTGCAGATTGGCAAGGTATGACCCAGAACTTTGTAACTACATTTTTGTTTGACAACCAATATCCTACAGTAGATCAAGCATTACATATTGTAAGACATAAAGTTTTTGAGGAGTGTTATCACTGAAATTTCATCCACAAATGGTTATATAAATCCAGCATCGTCAAACAGTTATGAGGTCACCCATGGACCAAAATTAGCACAAAATCATTTCCATAAGGTCCAAAACTATGCAACTAGTGATAAAATTAAAGTGCGCTATGACTACATAGGATGCGCACACATGTGTGATCCAGAACCACAGGAAAAGCGCACATTCACATGATGCACGACTATGGTTGCTAAAAGCCACACACATTTGAGAACGACGTATTTATGAGATTGGTCATCCTCCCACCCACTTCTGGTTTAGCTTGCAAGTTGATTTGACGCTCAAATCTTGACTGACTCCAACTGGGTGGTTGGTCAAAGACCTAAAAATGCCCTAAATAGCCTCTTTTCACACTACAAGATGGTTGCACAATACCTCAAAGAGGTGTTATAAAACAAGGCCATGGGCGCACTTCATTTTCAAGGAATTCATTAACAAAGTTATCCTGCTGCTATTCTCTTGAAGAATCCTCTATTCTCATCAAGAGTATACTAGCACCATTACATTGGGCAATCCATCTCACCCCTTGAGTGGATTAGCTTGGGATTCTTTCACCATTTCATTCAAAAATGTAAGAAGAGCTTATTTGTGGGGGTCCAAGAGCCCTCCCTTGGAGGAAGAAGGGACCCATATTCCTCTTTCTTCTTGGCGTTTTCTTTCACTAATATAATCCTTGCCATTGGTGACATGAGTCTTATTGGTTTTTTGTTCTTATGTCCTTATGCTCAATAGTTTAGTTGTTATTTTATTTCTTAGTTTAATTCTTAGTTTGTTCTTTTATGTTTCTTTCTCTAACCCTTTTCCTTTACCACTGTCTTGCTTAGCTAACCCAACTAAGCTTGTAAAAACCTCTTTTTTTCTCATTTAGGTGACAAAAGAGGCGCAACAGATTGGCGACTCCGCTGGGGAAAGGTATCAATTTCCTACCCCATTTGGGTTTTTATAGATCTTCTTTTGGTTTATTTGACCTGCAGGTACCTTAACCAACCCAAGCCAACCTGCAAAACATCCAATTCAAAGTTGAATTGAGAGAATTCCATCCATAATTTTCTTCATGACCGTGTGTAACTTGTGCGTGGGTTTATTGGCCCACAGTGGTGCATCGTGCGCATGTGTGCCAAAATCACAGTGTTGTTCTGCGCACCTACACCCAAAATCCTATTTTGGTCTACACACAGGCGCTCAATGTGCCTCTGTCTACTCTGAGACCCACACACTTGTGCAGAAGAATACACATTGTAAGGTTTTATGTGATTTGGGGAAGGCCCCTAGCCTTCTTAAAAGTGATTTCATGCATATTGTAAACTGCACCACACTTAGTTCCCTCTTCATATAAAGGGATTAGTCAAAACACATAGGCACTTAGGAGGTTTAAAATCAATATTTCCTCTTTTTCTTTCATTTTTCCACATGGATGGATTTCTTTGACTAAAAGTATAATTTGGAATCATTTATAATCACATAAAACTTGCATTGGGACTAGAAGTTGGATAACAATCGCTTAGTATGCTCTTCTCTTGTGCTTCCAAGCGACCTTGAGAATCAGAAAAAGATTGTAGGACAATTTCATCTCCCTTAAAGAGATTAAAACCTTTAGAAGAGGACAACAACCCCCACGAGACTTCTCTTAGTTTATTTTTCAAACACATCTTAAGATTGTAATGGGCCCATACATGCCCACATGCTACAAAGATAGGATAGTGTTGAAATTTACTTTCTTAGATTAAATCACTAGGGAAGTTTAAAGGTTTTGTAACGGGCCCATACATGCCCATATGATCACAATCTAGGATAGTTTCAAATCTTTTCTTAGATTAAATCACAATAAGGATTTAAAGGAATAGTAAAGGACCCACATGTCCACATGCTAGTTTCCTAGGGAATTTTTGAATTACGCAAGGTTGTACCAAAGGCATTTAGTTAATTAGGTAATCAACACTTGTAAGGACCAAGCGAAGTCCACATGCAACAAGGTGACACCTAATTCATTAAAACATTGGCACACTTTCACTCATTCACACACAAAAGTCACTTATCACTCATATAGTTTTCCTCTCGAAACATGGAGGTCAAAGTAAGTTTCCTCCAAAGGGATTCTGAAACACCCCACCCTTTTCTGGATGAAACTATCCACTCCCATTTAATTTCAACGAGGTTGGTTCACACCCCCAATCTCTCAAACAGCCACATCTAATTTTTTTCTAAAAACTCACTAAGTTTTCCTCCACAGGAGGTGCCAAAAGAAATTTTTTAGTCTAGGTAGGATTTCGGGAATAGGCATCCAAATAACTCCCCGTTATTTGGTTCTCACATTGTCAAAACAATAGGAGTTGTCAAATAGGGAACTGGAAATTCTCCAAGTCAAGTGTTCCTAACACCATAAGGCAGGGAGATACCCATGAAGGGTTGAAGGCCGAGGTCCGGTTGTTCTGTGCATCCCCCCTTGAGGCACCCACCTCTTGGACGAGATCTAGCCCGTGACCCATTTCTTAGGCCGAAAATCTAAATGCCACACTTTGACCGAGGTACCTAGTGACCAAATTTTAGGACATCTACCCACGTGGCAATTGTGGGCTGCAATTGCAACTTGATCGGATTTTGTGTGGCTATTGGGAAATATCACCAGCTCTTTCAGGATATGCCCCCTTTACCCCTCATTATAACTGATTATTTCATCCTTCACTAGTTTCTCTTCTGGTGACTTTAGACCCCACTGTTAAGTACTATTAGAAGGTCCAGTGCTATTTGAGAGGAAGGACGCTACATCTTTTAAGACACGAGCATTTGTTTTTTTTGATTCCCCATGCAAACAAAACCCACTTATCAACATATATGCTTATTTTTCAAAACACTTTATGTATGATGCACTTCTGACTACATTTTTGATTTAGATATATATCATGTAAAGTTCAAAAAATTGCAACAAAAGGCTTTTGTTTATTTATTACCCTAACCACAATTTGCACACATCCACTCAGCTAGTCAGACATCATAGGGGACCCACAGAACCCCCGTTATTCTAGACACTTGCTAAACCTCCCTCCTATTCTAGGGGGAGTTTCTAGTCTTGCCAACTCATCAGCCCCACCTTCACACACTCCAGTAAGTGTCACTGTCTTAGGATCATCTTTGCTTGGTTCCACATTACTTGGGTCCACTTCCCAAGTCCTCTCAAGGGGGAAGTACCAACCCACCTAGCCCCCCTCAAGGGTCCGGATCACAAACCACTCACACCATGGCTGGAACTAATCCTTTGCCACCACTACAGATGCCATATTTGGCCTCTCTTAACATACCAGATCTAGGAAAATTCACAAATGATCCTATGTTGCATGACCCCACATGGCCTGCAATGCCTACCAAACTTCCTTGAAACATCCCCAAGTTTGAAGGAAAGGTAGGAGATGACCCTACCAACCATGCCATGTCTTTCCACTTATGGTGCTCTTCCAACAACATTATGGATGATTCCATCCGATTATGATTATTTCAATGCACACTCACTGGTCCATCAGCCAAATGATATGTAGATGAAAAATCAGGGTCCCATGCGACTTTCCAGTCCTTGGCCAAAGCATTTTTGACCTTCTTCCAATTACCAATCCACCATGACAATGGCCTTGAAATACTCTCTAGTTTCAAAAAAACCTCAACCACACATATCACTGATCACATTCATGAGTGGCATAGATGACATAGTTTGTGCAAATCCGAAACCACCAAACAATAGTGTCTTGATTAGTTTCTCAGATCACTTGTCTCTCTCCTTAGTAAAGATGTAGCTTCCACCTTCCCTCAATAAGAAGAATAAGCCATCAGTAAGGCTCAACAATATGACCTCATCTATTCATAATCAGGGTACTTATACATAGTACTTCCTGATCTCCCAAAACCCATGCCATTCGGTCAAGACAAACCTGGGATGTCTCACTCAACAGACGGATTGATTGGTAATACCATGCACCATAGTCCACAACCCCAACAACCACCAATGTATGGAACACCTCAATATCTGTCGGCATATGGGGGAACCTCTTATTACCCCCCACCCCCTTATCAACAACCATACTTTGTTGCTATTCCTCCACCCATCAGTGGGCCATCGCGGACACCCCCAATACACCCACCTATCCAAACAATTTTCGGTACCCCCTCTAACTCAACTTATACTCTAAGTACTAGCGAAAGAACCACGCCTTCCTATGTACCTTACGGATCACAACTCCCACAAAATCTATACTTCCCATTCCCTAGTCCTGCACAACCCATGGCACCCCACACTCGCACGCTGGGGTGAATTTTGTTCAACCCTCTCCCATTCAACAATATGAAAATTTTGAATAGCTAAATATGGAAAATCTGACCCATCAGTCGAATAATGCCAAAAAGAAAGGAAAAAACTGGAACAATAACAACCCAGGTCTAGGAGGGAATCACCCCCAACAAAACCAACCTACTGGAGGCAACTAGAATCAAGGGAATCAGAACCCCCAAGGGGGAAATAACAACAGGCGTCAAGGGAGAAATAAAAATAATATTAGAACCACCTTCCCTTGTGCCCTTTGCACTGAGTTTGGTCATTATACTAATCATTTCCCCCAAATCACCGATTTTAAATGGATGAAAGATTCATGAAGTGCACCACATTCTCCAGCACCACCTGCCCCTCAACAGGCCCCACAACAATACGTGCAACAACCACCTCCAGCCGTGCTACAAAATTCCATTCCACACCAGGGTGTGATGGACACCCAACATGATATGTAGCCTACCCCACCGTAGTCGGGACAATATCTCAATCCAAACAATCCCACAGATCGCACTATCCTCCTCACCAGTGAGGAATAAATCCTTCTACAAACATGTAGTCATCAATATCATGCACCCATTGAGTCTCCTCCCATTCCCCCATAAACAATCCCAACACCAACGAGACCCCCGTGGGTGATTCCTCACCCTAATGCAGAAACACCTCTTCTCATCCCTTGCATCCCATTGTGCAGGAATGTCCACAACCCCCAGGATAGGGTGGCTCATAATTATAGTTTGGTCGATGACTTAGCACAATCCTCGGCTTCCATGTCAGTCTTAAAAGTCCTTCAAACTTGTCCCACTCAGCGGAAATCATTACTTTCCTCCTTGGGGGCAGTTGACCCTGCAGATGCTCAACTCATCACATTTGATCTCGACAGCGGAGAGCCTCGCCTCTCTGCTCTAATCACTTTTCAAATCCCAGTGAAAATATGGAACATTACAGTTCATCGGTGCATCATCAATGAAGGCACATCCACATTCATTATGACCAAGTATGTATGGCAGAAACTTGGTTCCCCCGAACTCATAACATCTGCCATTACCTTAAGATCTTACGATGGATGACCATCATCTCTTGAAGGGCTCTTCCAAAATGTCCCTGTAGAACTCCAGGGCAAGACCATTCTCATCGACATTGAAGTTATCAATGCCCCACTCAATTATAATATCTTGTTCGGCCGTAGCTACATGTATGCTATGAAGGCAGTTGCCTCTTTCGTCTTTCGAACCATGATGTTCCCCCATAACAGGAAGATCATTACCATTGACCAAGTTTCACATTATGAGCCCAACTCTTCTACCAACATCGATAACATTCTCCCTCTCATCCACACAAGTCATGAAGCATACCCATTCATCGAAATGGGTCCCGGGATTTTCAAAGACCCATCATTGTTAGGAACTTACCATGGTGCACCACCGCTCCTTCATCCTTCCAATCAGGTATGCGTTGTATCATCCAAAGGAATTGACATAGAGGCCACCCTTCCTCCTAGAGAGGCTTCTATCATATCTGACATCCCACTAGTTGCAGAGCTCCCCGCTCATGAGCCTCCTGCAAACTCGTCGACTCCACTGGTTCACGATTTTTCCTTTCCCCAAGGCCATATCCTAGTTTGGGAGACAGTTCCCCAAGCCATTACTCAAATCCCCTTATTTTACCCTCCACTAGAAATACAAGATTTCTAAGTAGCCGCAATGCTTACTCTCCCTAATATGGTGTTGGCAATTCCAGTTTGGTATTTACATCCCCCAGAGATGGTCCCTCAACCATCCCTTCCCCCTCAAACAGAAGGAATCCCAATGATGATTCCCATACCCACTCCCACCATACCCTCTACACCCCCACTCACTAACCTTCCTGCCACAAATGGGGCTAGGCGAAAGAAAAGGGAGCCCACCACTCCACTCCCCCCACGCGTCTAACCTCCTTGCACATTATGTGAGAAATATGGACACGCAACCAATAAATGCCCATCTCTACGCGAGTTACGTAACCTAATTCCACTGAATCAAACACCATCACCACTTGCCACTGTAGCAAGTACTGCTGCTACCTCCCCTAACTCAAGTAGCAAAGGGCTGCAAACCAAATTCGCTTGCGCTATATGTTCAGAATATGGCCATTATACACATCATTGCCCAGCCCTACCTCACTTTTGGAAGACATTAGTCGTAGTATGCCAAAGCTTCCAGAACGAACCCAATCCAGCTACATCATACCTACCAAACATCAATGACATCCATTATGTCATGACTTCAGTTAATGAACGTATGAGATTCCCTTGCTCTCTATGTGAATCCTTAGATCATTTTACATATCAATGTCCTATGATCATTGAATACAGGCAACATAAAATGACCCTGATTCAAACCCCTGCGCCCCCTATAGAATTGATGGCTGACCTTACCTCACCACTTGAGATTCTTCATATCATTTCTCCTGAACTAGAGGCACTCCCTATTCTTCCATGGTTCTTGGATGACTTCTCCAAGGATTTACCCCAAATCCCCCCAATTTCCCCATTCATTTCCCTACAGAAATTTTACATCCAAATACCACTAGTATTCCTCAGTACTTTGATATTTGGTTTATGTCGAGTGAACCATAACAATCTCATTACGTTGTTCCCCCTGCTTCTCCATCACCTGAGGAAAACCACACGACGATAGTCATCGATATCACTCTATTAGACCCCTTGTATTCCCGCCAATTCCACTATGACGAGGACATACTCAAAGAGTTAACCACCCCCGACTACCCATGGGATGCTTGGTAAGTGTTTCGACGTTTCGGTACCCAGGAAAACAAAGGGCAAGAACTTTGATCATCGCGAGTCGCGAACCCCCGATAACCGAAACCCCAGAATAGTTTAAGGAGTGGATGAGATAGGATAGTTCGTCATTTCGGTACCCGGTATACTTAAGTGTGAGACCCTTTGTACTCGCATGTCCCGAATCCCCAGTCAACAAAATTTTGATGGGAGAAACCCCGAAGTAGATGCATAGGTCTAAGAGTCAGTATTTAAGAGTTTTGACTTTTATAAGTTCTAGGTATGAGATCTCTTGTCTGCGTACATCGTGAAACTACGATTCACGAAACCCCATATTTGGTCGAGGTTATGATGAAAGGGTGTATCGGATTTTCAGCAACCAGCTAGTCGAGGAGTGTGGATCTTCGACTTCTGGTATTGCGAATTCCCAAAGTTCGGAACCCGGAAATGTCTAGCATGGGTGAGCCTTGGTGTTTCAGTGTCTCGGCAACTGAGAAACCTAAGGGTCAGTCTTCTTGTACAGGTCAATCTCAAAATCCTGATGGGTAAAGTCCCAAAAGAACAATATGTGGATAGGTTACAAGACTTCGGCATTTCAAAAATCAGAATACTCAAGGGCATATTCCCTTGTACTCGTATCCCTCGAACTCCTGACTTCCGAAGTCCTAAAATGGATTAACACAGATGATATTTGGTGTGTCAACATTTCGGCACCCGAGATACTTGACGGTAAGTTTTCTTATGTTCACCAGACCCGAAAACCCAGTCTTCAAATTCTCAGAATGGACTGAGTGACACATATATACAACTATATGTATGTTAAGGTTTTGGAGTTTCGGCTCCCGTGAAACCTAAGTGCGAGACCTCGTATCATCGCATATCTCGAATTCCTGATGGCAAAAATCTCGAAACAGGGAAGTATGTTTAGAGTTAGTAATTCAGAGTTCGGATCCTGGAAGACCCCAATGTGAGACCTTCTGTCATCGCATCCCCTGAACTCTCGACTTGCAAAATCCCGATAGGCGAAGTACCGAAATGGATTTGCACACATGGTTTTGGTGTTTCGGCTTTCCGGTGCCCGTGACTCTCAAGGGTCAGTTTTCCTCGTAATTTTCTCGCCACGAAATTTCGATGGGTGAAACCCCGAAATGAACAAGGGACTACCTGTATCGCAATTTCCCATATCGCGAAAGTCGATGAGTACCCTCCGATAAGTCCCGTGGCCATAACAACTGATCAGATGAGTGCAGATAAGGGATGACAGGATCTATATCAGGTCTCGTAGGGACTCGGGGAAATTCTACTCCTCGGAGAAAAGATTTTTAAATTCCCTAGTGGGAGTGTTACAAATTGGTATCAGAGCATCGTTACAACACTTAGCCTGCTTGGGCTCATGAATGAGTTGCACAGAAGCTCCATTCGAAACACTCCTAAAAGGAGTAACCCCTTGTCTTAAATTTCCTAATCAAAGGACAAAGTTAAGAATGAAAACTCCTATTGTGTGTGTGTACATGTGAAAATATGAATTATGTACTGGTTATAAATAAATATAAATATTGACTAACAACCAACATTTTTTCCTTTTCACACAAGTGGAAGATCAACCACGGGGGAAATTATCAACGTATAGAATGGTGACTCACCAAGAGGTGGGGGAAGGCTCCTACAATAGAGACAAAGAGTCTGACGAAAGGAGGGCAGTAGGGACCCCTCCAGATCTAGCCGAGACTGTGAGGAGTCTCATGGTCAAATTACAAAGTTGCAAGGCTGACAATGAAAGGATGATGAAAGAACAAGAGAAACAAACGGAAATTAATGTAGTTTTACTACAAATCTTATTCGACTTACAAAAACAAATGCAGCATGAACCTGAGACACAGAAACATGGTCATGTTAGTGGCCACACTGAAAGAAGAACCTCGAGAAAGGTCCACCCCAGAGATAAGGAACAAGTGTCAGATGATTCCTCTGAGAAGGAATCTAGGGATTCATAGGGCTCTTCTAGCAGCAGAACCAGTTCCTATTCTCGAAGGAAACAGAAGAAGCAAAATCCTTCCAAAGGTCGTAAATTTGAAGAATTCAGAAAATCCAAACCACCCTCTTTCGATGGTGAAATAAAGAAGGGAGAGGAAGCAGAGGCCTGGATGCTTGGACTAAAGAAATATTTCAGAGTCCATGACTTTTCAGAAAATTTGAAGGCCCGAGTGGCCACCTTCAACTTGAATGGAAAGGATTCCATTTGGTGGGAAGATCTTAAGAATGTGAAAGGGGTTCATGAGGAGGACCTGTCCTGGAAGCAATTTGAGAAATAATACCAGAAGAAGTATTTGTTGGAAAAATATTTTGACGAGAAGACCAAAGAGTTTTATGAACTCAAACTGGGACAACTCACTATAGAAGAATATGTCAACAAATTCCTTGATTTGTTGAGGTATGTACCTTATATAAAAGTAGAAAAGACAAAGGTGCAACTCTTCATCAGTGGACTACCTAAGGACTATCGGAATAGAATTGAATTTGATGAGCCAAAGACTCTAGAAGGCACTATTCGAAAGACAACCTATTGTCATGAACAGTTTGGGCATCGAGCAGAACCTCGCGAAGGATGGAAACAAAAGAATAGTTCAAGATTACAGAAAAAGGGGATTAAATTCCCAGGATTTAAGAACTATAAGAAGAATCCAAGAATGAGCTTCTTAGCTCGAAGTGTGCACCAAAATTTTTTTCCCTCCTTGAGCGAAAATAAAACTTCTGGACCCATATTAGTGAAGACTGATAACCCAAAGAGAGAACCTTTGAAATTCTGGGGTTGTGGGGAAGAACATCTATTGAGAGATTTTCCACACTGACAACAGAATATTTGGAGGATTTATAACTTCCAGGAAGCTACCACTGTCAATGATGTTGCCATGAGTTTGCTGCAAATTTATGTAGCCTTCGATAATAACTAGGCTGACCACCAAGCTTCAGTGGTGGAAATAGAAGGTATGATTTCCAACCATCTAGTGTCTGTTTTGATTGACCCTAGTTCAAATCTGAGTTATATAGCCCCTAAAGCTGTTGATAAGTGTAAACTACATCCACAAAAACATACCAAGCCATGGTTGGTACAGTTAACCACTGGCACCAAAAGAAGGGTAGTCGAGGTTATACCAACCTGTCAATTAATGTTGGGTAAATTCCCCACCCAAGCAACCCTTAACTTATTACCCCTGGGATCATATGATCTGTTCATTGGTATGGACTAGATAGCTGCCCATAAATCCAAATTGGACTGTTACCATAAAACCTTAGAATGTGTAAGTAAAGAAGGGAAAAAGATAACCCTTCAAGGGATCCAAAAACCTGTTTTAGTAAGACAAATATCATCTCTACAAATGAGAAAGTGTTGCCGAAAGGAATGTCCCCTATATGAAATACATGCGCTGAAAATAATCGAAGGTGACAAACCAAGCCTCGAATACCACCCTACCCTGAGAGAGTATAGAGATGTATTTCTGGAAGAGGTACTGGGTCTACCTCCGAGAAGGGACATTGACTTCTCAATACAACTTGCACCGAGAGAGGTACCGGTGTCTAGGACACCCTTCCGGATGAGCACACCTGAACTAGTTGAACTTAAATTTCAATTGAGAGAAATGATGGATAAGGGTTATATCCGGCCCAACGTGTCTCCATGGGGAGCACCAGTCCTATTTGTGAAAAAGAAGGATGGTACCCTTAGACTATGTATAGATTATAGACAACTCAATAAGGTAACTATAAAGAACAAGTACGCCTTGCCTAGGATCGATGACTTGTTCGATCAATTAGGGGGTGCGTCTATTTTCTCAAATATTGATTTGAGGTCGGGATACCATCAAGTCCGAATCAAGGGTGAAGACATCCATAAAACTGCCTTCCGGATGAGGTATGGTCACTATGAGTTTGTGGTAGTGCCATTTGGGTTGACCAATGCCCCTGCCACTTTTATGTGCTTGATGAACAATGTACTCAGCAAATTCCTAGACAAATTTGTGCTTGTTTTTATTGATAATATATTAATTTACTCCAAGAACAGAAAAGAGCATGAAGAGAATCTTAGACTTGTGCTACAAGTGCTAAGAGAACATCATCTCTATGCCAAACTCAGTGAATGTGAATTCTTCCAAAAGCAAATACATTACTTAGGCCATGTTCTATCTGAAGAAGGAGTAGTAGTAGACCCTGAAAAAATTAGGTCTATCATGGAATGGCCTACCCCAAAGGATGTTTCAGACATCAGATCCTTTATGGGATTAGCATGATACTATAGGAGATTTATAAAAGGATTCTCCAAGATTGGTTGTCCAATCACTGCCCTTCCAACTAAGCCTGTAATCACCTTTATTGTTCTCATTTAGGTGACAAAAGAGGCGCAACAAGGAGGCACCTAGCCTCCCTTTGGAACAAGAAGAGGACGAATGGACTTCAGCTCTCCAGAAACTACAAGTCTATTAGAATATCAATGCTGACGAAGACGATAATCCAAGGAAGCTGAACATCGCCAAAAAAGAAGGACAAAGAGACACAAAAGGACCAGTAGTTGAACTACCTTTCATTGGACAACTGATCAAGATCAAGAAAGTCAATATTGGAATAGAGAAAACACCGAAGCTTGCAAATGTTGGAGATTATTGGGATGCTTCCACTATTGACAAGATCACAGAGTTACTGCATGAATATCAGGACTTGTTTCCAACCAATTTCACTAATATGAAGGGCATTAAAGGGCCCATGGGAGAGATGAGGATCCCTTTGAAACCAGATGCAAGTCCAATTAAACAAAGACCCTACAAATTGAACCCTAAATATAAGGAGAAAGTGAAGATTGAACTCGATAGAATGTTGGAGGCAAGAATCATATAACCTATTGAAGAATCAGAATGGATTAGCCCTATGGGGGTGCAGGATAAAAAGACCAGAGAGATTAGGATCTATGTAGATCTCAGGAAGCTAAATGATGCCTTTTTTCATGACTCATTCCCTACACCATTTACTGATGAAGTTTTAGATAATGTCGGAGGAGAGGAGGTATATTCTTTTATAGATGGATTTTCAGGATACCATCAGATCTGGATTACCAAGGAAGATCACCATAAAACCACATTTGCAATAGAATGGGGATCCTACCAATATAAAGTGATGCCATTTGGATTGAAGAATTCCCCAACCATCTTTTCCAGGGTAGTGGTCGAAGCGTTCAAG
>JASDQU010101043.1:360206-382777 GCA_032191745.1 Picea mariana
GGAGTAGTAGTAGACCCTGAAAAAATTAGGTCTATCATGGAATGGCCTACCCCAAAGGATGTTTCAGACATCAGATCCTTTATGGGATTAGCATGATACTATAGGAGATTTATAAAAGGATTCTCCAAGATTGGTTGTCCAATCACTGCCCTTCCAACTAAGCCTGTAATCACCTTTATTGTTCTCATTTAGGTGACAAAAGAGGCGCAACAAGGAGGCACCTAGCCTCCCTTTGGAACAAGAAGAGGACGAATGGACTTCAGCTCTCCAGAAACTACAAGTCTATTAGAATATCAATGCTGACGAAGACGATAATCCAAGGAAGCTGAAC
The DNA here is from genome assembly GCA_032191745.1 of Picea mariana. Taxonomy (NCBI): domain Eukaryota; kingdom Viridiplantae; phylum Streptophyta; class Pinopsida; order Pinales; family Pinaceae; genus Picea; species Picea mariana. Next base: position 360,538 of record JASDQU010101043.1, read on the forward strand.
ATCGCCAAAAAAGAAGGACAAAGAGACACAAAAGGACCAGTAGTTGAACTACCTTTCATTGGACAACTGATCAAGATCAAGAAAGTCAATATTGGAATAGAGAAAACACCGAAGCTTGCAAATGTTGGAGATTATTGGGATGCTTCCACTATTGACAAGATCACAGAGTTACTGCATGAATATCAGGACTTGTTTCCAACCAATTTCACTAATATGAAGGGCATTAAAGGGCCCATGGGAGAGATGAGGATCCCTTTGAAACCAGATGCAAGTCCAATTAAACAAAGACCCTACAAATTGAACCCTAAATATAAGGAGAAAGTGAAGATTGAACTCGATAGAATGTTGGAGGCAAGAATCATATAACCTATTGAAGAATCAGAATGGATTAGCCCTATGGGGGTGCAGGATAAAAAGACCAGAGAGATTAGGATCTATGTAGATCTCAGGAAGCTAAATGATGCCTTTTTTCATGACTCATTCCCTACACCATTTACTGATGAAGTTTTAGATAATGTCGGAGGAGAGGAGGTATATTCTTTTATAGATGGATTTTCAGGATACCATCAGATCTGGATTACCAAGGAAGATCACCATAAAACCACATTTGCAATAGAATGGGGATCCTACCAATATAAAGTGATGCCATTTGGATTGAAGAATTCCCCAACCATCTTTTCCAGGGTAGTGGTCGAAGCGTTCAAGAAGTTTTTACATAAATTTCTGGAAGCATATTTTGATGATTGGACTATTTTTATCTTATTAGAAAATCATATTGAATGTTTAAGACTAATGTTGGATAAGTGCATGCAGTGTCAGATTGCCTTGAACCTGAAGAAGTGCATTTTGTTTTCACCCTTTGGAGTGTTGTTGGGTAATATTTTGTGTAAGTAGGGACTACTGGTAGACAAATCTAAGATTTCCATTATAGTTGATTTGCCCCCTCCTACTTCAGTCAAACATCTGCGCACTGCATTGGGACACACTAGATATTACAGAAAGTTCATTAAAGTCTATGCATAGATCACAACACCCATGGATAAGATTTTGAAAAAAGACTGTCAGTTTCATTGGACAGAAGAATGCCGATAGAGCTTCGATACACTGAAATAAAAAATGGTTATCACGCCTATTCTAGTTTTCCCAGATTGGAGCAAGGAATTTCATGTGCATGTTGATGCATCTTCTATTGCATTAGGAGTTATGTTAATACAACCAAGAGATGGAGACATTGACCACCCGTTAGCCTTTGCTAGCAGGAAGCTATCAACAACTGATATTAATTACACCACCACTGAGAGAGAAGGGTTAGCCATGGTGTATGCACTGCAGAAGTTTCACCACTACTTGTTGGGAGGACACTTTAAAATGTTTATTGATCACTCCACGCTAAAATACCTAGTCAAAAAGCCAGTGTTGGGGGGGAGAATATGCAAATGGATTCTCCTATTCCAGTAATATGATTTCAAGATTGTGGTTAAGCCAGGAAGAATGAACAAAGAACCTGACCACTTGTCAAGGTTAGAACATTGAGAAGAACTTACTAGTTTGGAGGATACACTGCCGAATGCACAGTTTCTTACCATTAGAAATATTGATGATCACTTCATGGAGATAGTCCAGTTCCTGTCAACAGGAATGAAACCTAGTGAATATACAATCACTCAGAAGAAACAGCTGGTAGTGCGTGCTACCAACTTTTCACTTATAGCGGGACAACTATACAAGATGGGACCTGATGAGATATTGAGGAGGTGTGTTATGGAGGCAGAGGGACAGTTGATCCTCGTAGAAGCTCATGAAGGAATCTCAGGAGGACACTACACATGAAAAACAACAACACATAAGGTTCTTAGATCTGGCCTCTAGTGGCCTACCATACACATAGATGCTAAGGACTATTACATAGCCTGTGATGTATGTCAAAGAGTTAGGAAATCGTCTAGAAGAGATGAAATGCCTTTAGCACCGCAACTGACCCTACAAGAATTTGAGAAATGGGCCATTGACTTTGTGGGACCTATAAACCCACCGAGAAAGCACACAGGAGCCAGATACATAATCACTGTGACAGAGTACTTAACTAGATGGGCTGAGGCAAGAGCAGTTAGAGATCGTAGTGCAACTACAACTACGCGCTTCATATTTGATGACATCATAACCAGGTTTGGATGCCTAAAGATCCTTATGAGCGACCAAGGAACACATTTTATGAATAAGACCATTTAATCCTTGACCAAGGAATTTTCATTCCATCACCAGAAGAGCACACCCTACCACCCACAAGCAAACAAGATAGTTCAAGCATTCAATAAGATCTTGGAGACAACCCTGACGAAGATTTGCAGTGTGAACAAGGATGACTAGGATTTAAGAGTACCAAGAGTACTATAGGCCTATAGAACCACTTGCAAGAAGCTAACAATGCAGACCCCCTTTAAGTTGGTTTATGGTCTCAAAGCAATTGTCCCAATGGAATATTTGGTTCCAAGATTAAGAATCACAACCTTTACAGATATGGATGACATTGATGCTATTCAAGAGAGGCCCACACAGTTGGTCGAACTTGAAGAAGATAGATTTATTATAATATTCCATCAATAGGTACAGAAGGATAGAGAAAAAGCCTACCATGATAGACACATCAAGAAGAAGGAATTTAAGCAAGGTGATTTGGTATTGATATACGACAACAAATTCATGAATCATTCAGGAAAGTTCGGAACACATTGGCTAGGGACATATGAGGTTGTCTATGCCATGGAAGAAGGAGTTGAACAATTGAAGACCTTGAATGTGGAATGGAAGGAAGGTTTGGTGAATAGGAGCCGATTGAAACTATACTATGACAACTAGCTGCCTCATAGCTCTCACTAAAAGCATAAGGAAAAGGGTCCAGGTACTAGGTGCAGTTGAAACTAGGTACCAGACACATAAAAGACAGTCTACACGCAGTGGGGAAGGAAAGAGTAGAAAGCATAGGTTGCTCTGCGTAGCCTGAAGATGAAGAAAATCAGAAGGATTAGATCTGAAGTGCCTCAGGATGAGTCACAAGTGAGTGTTGGGGGCATGTTGGCCCTTGGGTAGGGAAGTAAGTGAAGAGTAAAGCAAGAAAGATGAAACACAAACTGCACAGAAGAAACAATGACTGATACTAGGTCGAAGTGAGAAGAAGAGAAGAAAATACGGTGCAAAGTAAGAGAAAGAAAGCCGTTGGATGAGGACATTGAGGATAATAGATCAACAAGGAAGACAGATCATGGAAAACTCAACAATTAGAAAAATACATCATTGGATGATTTGGAGCACTACGTGAGAAGGAAGGAAAGACAGGTTGGTGAAGCCCTGAAAACACATGTCAAGTTGATCTAGGGTTCTGGTATCTAGGGTTTTGACACTTAGGTTTCAACCTAAGGATGCCTGAGAGATATTGTAATGTATAAATAAAGGTCTAAAGGACCTGTGATGGGTTGGTGATAAGTTGGTTGAGAGTTCATTGTTATCGTTTGATTGAGTAAGTACTACTGTGGGAGAGAGAAGTGCTTTCAGTGAAGGCCTTTTGTATTGTAAGATCTTTAGTTATGTGTAAAGAGAAACCCTGCAGTTGGGTGCATAGGGAGGGAAGATAGAGAGAAAGAGAGGAGATATGCTAGCTAAGAGCGTAGACAAGAGCTGTATGTTTTCACATAATATATCAAGAAACACATTTTTGTGGATGTAGCCCTAGGGAGAGGGTGAACCACGTATATTTTGTGTCTGTGTGATTGATGTTGTGTTATCTTGTTTATGGATATGCTGTTATTTCATTATTGTGTTAGATCTGACAGATAGTTGTGTGAAGTAGATCTAAGCTGTCAATTGATATCTATGTGTTGTGTTGTTGTTGTATTGGATCCACTTTGTATTCCCTTGGTTGTAGACATTTGTGTCTAGCAATCCCCCATAGCTACTTCAGGTGAGATTGTATCTGCCTCACAGGTGTTTCCAAAAGGGCTAGTAGTTATGGCTTGTTGGTGCGCTCTTGGAGCAGAAACCTGTGTCTGCCCCTGTGCCAACAGATAGGCCCCCTTGTGACTCCATTTAGATCATAACTATCATAACAATCATAACATAAACATTAGTTAAGTAAATCACACCTCCTTGTGTCTCCCATCTACATATTCAGTTTTGACAAGTTTATCTCATGATATTTGAAATTATTTTCAAAACTATTACTCATATATCCAAAATAAAACATGCTATCCAAAGATCCCTGAAGTCAACTATCATAAAANAAAAAAAAAAAAAAAAAAAAAAAAAAAAACTTAAAAGCCATATTTTCCACTTTGTGATGCAATCTTTCCTTGATTGTTGCTGTCACCCTTTGATTTCCCAAAATTTTCCTTTGCCTGCGCCGAGCCCTTTGGCCTAATCTCATTGATCACGTGGGAGAAATCATTCCTCAAGTGCATCCGGGAAAACACAGATTTGCTAGAACCATTGGAGGGTGAGGAAGGAGCAACAATGGATTTTCCTTTATTAAGGGCATGGTGGGCCTTAGTTTTCAATATCTTGCTAGCATGGGAGTATTGCACTGGTGAGTGGCGAGCATCTTGGATGATATGGTTGTTAGGCGGAGGAGCAGGCAAGGACAAGTTGGGCTAGCCACGATGTTGGGATAATTCCGGGTGGACAATCTCTTGCCATCCATCATTTTCAGGAACCTCGGGTTGAAATGAGATGTGAGGGGGAATAGGGATACTAGGGGCTTGAGGGACTTGGAAAGGAGGCCTTTCAGGCATAGGTTGGACTACTCCCTACCCAATCCAATTGAAAAATCTAACCTAAAACAATTGGCCAAGTTCTTGTGAATCAACATCAAAATGTATGGAGAATCTGGGCCTTCTTGGGCCTCAGTTCCAATTAATTGTACCTCTGTTTCCTTGGCCATGGATACCTCGACTAAAAAATCTCATTCCTGCATGCATGATTGATTAGAAAATAGTATTTTAAATAACTATACATGACAACTCTTAAAAATATGAAATAGATTTGGCTCAATGATGTATCAGACTTGTTGTTCCTGAGTTTATGTTTTAACGCTATAAAACATACCGTCAAGGCATCCAAGTAAAGATTTTTATAATAAGACTTTAAAACAAAGAAACAAAGAAAGACTAGATCAGATTCAGTTTCTCAACTGTCTCTGTCTTGATTCCCGTTTCTTTTGGATGCTAATATCACGTTCAATAGCAGCCCACGATCTTTCTAACTCAGCCCTATTGGTTGTTGTTTGCAGAATAGTGTTAAATAAGTTTAGGGCAATGCTTGTTTGGTCTTGAAGACCAAGTTCTACGTTAGGTTGTCTGCCGTTAGGAACTGTCATGGGTGTTAGGGTTTTATAGGTTTATAAATGGGTTTTTAATCATTTGGTTACTTCAGATTTTCAGAGATGATATTGATGATAAAAACTTTAAAATCTAAAACAGTAATGTAAAGACACAATCAAGGCCATTTCCTGGTTTTGTAACAATTTTGAAATTGTAAATGATGAAACACAGAACTGAGAAATATAAGGCTTTTATCTAGAAAGAATCTTATATTTCAATTAACAATGATGAAAGAAAAACAATATTTCTAATAGAATTGAGTATTAAGGAACAGAAGATTTACAGGTGTTAAAATCACTAAAGTAATTTCAGAGGAAAGACTGTAAAACATTCAACATCCAAACCAATCTGAAACAATAAAAAGAAATGAATATAAATTCAAATTGATTCACTTGTTAGAAATTCACATTAAGAGGAAGATTTAACAAAACATGATAAACAGGGGAAATAACATAGTCACAAAATTGCAGGATCCAGAATCTTGTTTGTGGTTTATATTCCGATAAACTTCAAAGCTGATGATACAAAAAATTGGCTTTCTCCAAAATTTCCGAAGCCCTGTTTCAGCCTCTTGAAATTATATTTATACCTTTCTATTTAGTTGGTAACTAACCAACTTCCTAATATTACGGTTGCATAAACTAATGTCAACCGTTTACAATTTATTTCGAAATTCTAAAAATAGAAATATTCACAAAGTTTTAAATTTGAGTTGAAGAACTTTCTTTATCTGCTTCCATGTATTGAACATATTTTTCTAAAAAGTTCACCAAGACTTTAGGAGCCTCTGGTACTTCGTTCGCTTCAAATGAGAAGAAACTTCTTTGTAGGCCTGGCAACTGGCTTCCTATTGTTTTCTCTGTAAATTTAACTTTCTCCAATTTTGAACTTGAAGCTATCATCCATTTGTCAATTTCTGCAATGTTGACCACTTTAATATTTGAGATTTCCTCTTTCTTTTCTTCAAGTTCTTCTTTTGTTTTCAGTTTATGCCTGTTAATGTCGATTTCTCCTAGCAACTCAGAAAAGTCATCTGTCCCGGTATGTACTGAATCTTTTTCAATAAAATCGAAGATCCTTTGACAATCTTCATTGACTCCTTTTGTAATTATTTTATATCTTTCCAATTTTGTTTCCCAAACCTTTATCATTATATCTCCTTTCAACTGTTCTGAAATGGATAATTTCTGTGATTTTCCAGTTTCTTCTTTTTGTAAGGAAGTTATTATCTTTTGGAGAGAATTCCTTGTTGCTTTTGCTTCTTTTTCTTTTTGTGCCACCTTTTCCATAGACCTCTTAGACTCTTGAAAATAATTCTGGATGATCTCCAGATTACAGAATATCTTCTGTTGTTCTTCCTCAATGTTTGAATATATCTCTGATGCTTTAATCTTGAACTGTTCCATTTCAATCACCTGATTAGTAATTGAACTAATTTTATCTTGCAAAGATTTATTTTCATCGCCGAGCTTTTGCATTTGTTCTTGAGTTACTTGTATCATGTTTTTGGCTTCATCCAAGTTTCCATTCAACTTTTTGAATTTCCTATATGTCTTTGAGTCTAGCTTGTTCTAGACCCTTTTGTATACCCCAGCCAATAATTCTTTCATTTTCTTTTGATTTGTCCTGTAGCTGCATAATTTCCTGATCCTTTTGCTCTAGCATAGTGATTAGATTTCCTACAGAGTACACATTAGCCGATGCTATAGCACCCATAGTTCCTACTAGCTCTGTAGCAAATTCTCCTTCATTGAGTTTCTGACCATCAATGATAATTTTATGATTTTTGATCCTTCTTTCTCCTACAGGATGAATTTCCTGTTTCAATACGACTCTTCTTTCTTTTACTGAAAAAATAGTTAGAAGAAGGGATTTCATCTCTAGTGATTGGATCTAAATCACTTACATATAGAACTCCCTCATGAGGGGTTCCAAAAGTTGAATGAAGTGGAGTCAATGCTGTAATAGGACTACCCAGTTCCTGTGAAGCTGTTCCCCCAACATTTTCTGGAATATCATCAAGGTCTATTGGGTTTGTTTCTATTCCTTTTCCATTTTCTGTTTGTGTTTCTTTGACCTGAGAATTCTCTCTATTCTGAGGAGGTATTTTAGACTCTTTCAATTTATCTTTGTCACTTGCATTATACTGAATAATGGTCTCAAACCCTGGAGGAATTGTTTCTTGCTCTTGTGCTGGAATTTCGCCTTGTAAAATCTTTGGTAGACATTTCCTTCTATTTCTTTGAAAAGATGCAAACCCCACCTGTGCATCAGGTGACAAGGTTTGCACTCTACTCTGAACTTCCTCATAAGATTTAGCATTTCTAAAAACATCATCATAAACCGAGACTTCATGTTCATATGCTTTCAAACCACACAGTGTGAAATGTCAACTGATTATTTGGTATGGGTCGTGTTTCCTGAGCTCTATATTTACTAACTTCACTTCATCCATTGATTCAGCTTCTGCTTTAGAATGGCCTATATTCAATAAAACAAATTTTCCTAGATAAACACGAAAAGATGGCCATGCCTTTTTCTGCTGAGCTTTTAACTCTAGTCCAATACCACCATTTACTAGCTGGTAAGCCACTTCTCTACATATTAACCTGTCTGGTAATATTTTTGGAAGTGCATGAGGTGGAATGGTAGAGCCATAAACCCTGACATAGGAAAAATTTTCTTCGATGAACCAGTCAGGGACTGTTTTGAGGTTTTCCATGATGGTATTAGAAATACGAGGGGGCTCGCATCCCATGAATAACTTGTGTAGAGGGATCATTACATAATGGCAAACCTCATAAAAAGAATTTTTTGCATTTTCTTCCCACAGAGCTGAGTGGTACTTATGGACATGTTCTGGACAAGAGACATTCCAATTCCAATTCATAAGTGGGAAAGGAGTCTTAAATCAAATGGCATCCATGATATAGGCTGACATATAAAAAGCAACTGGCTGTCCTTTTGACCTAGCTTCTTTGTAATTTATAACCTCTGATACAAGGTTATCTGATAGAATTTTGTGCCAATTGAAACTGCGTCCCTCTGAAACTTCCTCTAAGAAAGGTGTCGAGTCTGCATTAAAGTGAAAAGGATCCTTTCTCCCAAAAAGTCTACATAACATCATCCCTAAATACACCATATATTCATTTAATGAAGCCGTGGCATAAATTCCATGTTCATTAGCCCTAAACTTGTTTTCATCTCTGGCCCATCCTCTTATCATGTCAGGGTATGTTTGGCCACCTTCAACACACTCTTTTMTTTGAAATGCAGCTACAAACTCAGTATTAAAAGTATGCCTATAATTGGGTGAAAGCTTATACATTACTTGGATATGTTCCGGTCTGAATGAGCCGATGACAACTCCTTGTTCGTTTAGAATACTTCTGGTCGGAACGTCTACTTTATCCAGTGCCCAGGTAATCATATCACTATATGAAACAAGTCTTCGACGTGCAACAACCTTATGCAGCTCAGTCTCGGTGATATCTCGGAGATGGTTGTCTGCACCAGTGTCCACATATTTAAGTTCATCCTCCATTTTTTCTGCAATTGCAGCCCATGATTTGACAGAGTGTACTACCCCAGATGCAGTAGTATCAGAAATAATATCACCTTCTTGTTTCTCTTTGTTTTTCTTCAAAGCTCTTTTGGGTGCCATAGCTCTGTGTTCACTCGAAAACCTGTAACAGAGAGGAATTCAACTTCGAAATGATAATGTAAACATTTCGAAATTTACTTCAAATATATCATAAAAATATTGAGATTCGTACCTCTGTTATGAAATTAATGCAAAGGATATCCACGAATATATGCATTTAATGTTTGTACCTGAGCTTTCCCGATATTTTCAAATATAATAGATATTTACCAAATTGGACAATTGTCGCATTAAAGATTATTGACATAAAGTTTAACTTTAAACATTGTTTCTAAGAGTGATTAATTAGTGTTAATCTTGATTTAAAATTTAAGAACATTCATATCGGAGTTTCAGAACTTTTGATGTCAAGGAAATAAGTCATCGAAGAACCCCGATCGCCGAAATCGCGATATATTATTTAAGTTAAGACATTTTTATTATCTTAATTAATCCAGATTAAAGCTTTTTGAGATTTCATTAATCAAGATTTCATTTATCGGGAAATCGGGGATCGAAAAATCGAGAAATCTAATGACATGAAATCTACTGTTCACAAAACCGCGAATCCCGATATCCTGATATGATTATTTATTCTTAATCATACTTAGCAGTAATTAGATTAACTCCAAACTTCGTTTAAGGATTAACTATATCGAGAAATCGAGAAATCAGACAATAGGATGACAAGTTTATTTCTTCTCACAAAATCGCGAATCCCGATTTGCGATGAGATTAACTTAGAGTTTAAACCTATTTAACTTCTGATTTAAGTAAATGATGTTTTAATGAATGATTAGTGTATCGGGAAATCGAGAATCGGGATTTTGCTGTTTAATTTGTGTTGAATGTTTGTTCATTCAAAACTCCGAATCCCGATATCTCGATGTAAATTAAAATTTCTTAAGTTTTAAATCAAAGTCCGTTTTAAAATATTATTTCAAATAATATTGAAAAACTTATATTCATTTAGAGTTTTATCATTCTTTGTCCAAAAATTAATCATAAAGGTATCGCGAATTCGTCGGAGATGAAATTTTTTGCTTTAGGAAATTTATAAAATGCAAAGACTCAAAGATACAAAATTTTTTCATCGTCAAAATCAAAAATTCAAGGTCTGTTCCAACATAGGCTCCAACTGGGGACCTCGTCTCCCTGCGGGATGAGGAGAACATGCAGACTTAGTGCCTTGATTGGGTAATGGGGTCAAGGGTTTATCTCTGGTAAACTGATCAAGGAGTAAGAAAAGAGAAAAGATAAAGTCTTTGAAAACCTTTACATAATTTTTTACTTATTTGAAATTCAGCTACAGTCTTCTTCAAAAATTTCCTTCTCATTCCAAAAATTGAGTTAGTATTGAGATGATTAGAACAATCTTTAGAAGCTCAATAGATTATTGAACATTTCGGCTTGCATCAATCGAAATAAAATTCATCAATTTAAAACTGGGAAGCTCTATTTGACTAAAGACGAATATCCAGTTTTTGAAAAATTGGTAACTAGAATAGAATTATAGATAAGTGTGACAACCTTACAGATACCTCAAATATTGCTTCACTGCCAGCAGGCCTGTTCAGTACCCCGGTGAAGTTATCTGTCCCTTTTTACTGAATTTCCTTTCACCGCTTCGAATACTAATTTTATGTTTAGACATTGCTTCACTGCCAGCAGGCCTGTTCAGTACCCTAGTGAAGTTGTCTGTTTTATATTTTCAGACGAGGGCAATCATTTGAATGAATTTCCTTTCATCGTCTGTAGGACTAGATTGGGGCAATCAATTATGAATTTACTTTCACCATCTGTCTCATAATTAGTTCATGCTTACGAAGCGGGGGCAATCAGTGATATTTAATATATCAGGGGTGGTGATCTGTGTAGAATTTTTTTTATAATAAAGGTTTGTCAACTGTTTTAATTATTCTAGGCCAACTTTCTTCAACCTTCAAAACTTCGTTAGTCTGTAGAGAAAAAGGGAAAACATTTTCAAGGGATCTTCTTTTGAGAAAGCTTAAAAGTTCAGACAAACTATTAAACAACTTAAGATATACATAATTAATCTCAAACTTAACCATTTTTAGTTAGAGAGAAAAACATGAAAACTGACCTATCTGAATTCAATCATTTGATAATTTTCAAAGTCAATACAAAATCTCTTCAACTCTGACACAAAATTTTAAAGATAAAACTGAGGGTATTAAAGGAAACTTTTCAACAATGTAAAACCAGAATACCTCAGGTATAACTTCAAAAATAACTCTGTAATTTTTTTATTATTTTATTATTATTATTATTTTTTTTTTTTACAAAATCTTATTTTTGACAAAATAATTTTTAACAATTTGAGAAAGAAACCAATATGTACAAATTTATTTTATTTTATTTTATTTTAATTTTTATTTGTTTATTTATTTATTCCATGTAATGCTTTAAGAATCGTGCATTGACAGGGGCTTTTAGTATCTTACCATCTAAATTTTCCAGTAGAAAAGAGTTCTTACCTTCAGAAGATGATATTTTAAAGGGTCCATACCAGATGTGATCAAATTTACCGTTCTTTCCCGAATCTTCCTTTTGAGCATCCCACTTCAGAACTAGATCTCCTGGAAGAAAGTTTCTGTTCTTGGCCTTGCAATCAAACAACAGCTTCATATTTTCCTGGTACTTCTGTAGTTTTTCATCTATTACATCCCTGTGCTGCTGGAATTCAATTAACTAGTTAATTCTTCTAGTGAGAGGATTTGGCTCTTCCTTCTCATCCCGTCACAGCTTCATTACAGGGAGTGCTAAGTTTATGGGTAATACTACGTATGTGCCATAAACCATTTGAAATGGTGAGGTACCAATAGATTTCTTCGTTCCTATTCGATTTTCCCATAAAGCATACTTTAAATGTAAGTGCCAAGATCTTTTATTTTCATTTAAGACTTTCTTAATTATGCTGATCAAACTCTTATTAGAAGATTCAGCCAAACCGTTTCCTTGTGGATAATATGCTGTGGAATGTCCTAGTACAATATTATATTTTTGACATAAACTGATCATTGCCATTGACTTGAATGCCTGAGCGTTATCTGTTACTATCTTTCTAGGACATCCAAATCTTGCCAATATATTCTCTTCCAAAAATTCTATGACCACTGAATCAGTGGCTTTCCTGGTAGGGATTTCTTCCACCCACTTGGTGAAATAATCCGTGGCAGTGAGAATCCACCTATGTTGGGCACTTGAATGTGGATTTATCTCACCTATGAAATCAAGCCCCCATTTCTAGAAAGGGGCTTCTGTTTTAATTGGAACTAACGACATAGCTGGTAACTTCTGTTTTCTAGTGAAAAATTGACAAGGGTTACAAGCCCTTACCTTAGCATTTACATCATGGAACAACTTGGGCCGATAATAACCAACCCTTAAAATTTTATATGCTGTTTCTCTCCAAGCATGATGCCCTCCATAGACCCCTTCATGAAACTAACTGATGACTTCCTCTGTCTCTGATTCAACCAAACAAACTAAGAGGAAACCAAGTGGGTCTTTCCAGTACAATTTTTTCTCAGAAATGCAATATTTAACTGCATGCAGTTTCAATGTTCTAGCTTTGGAAGATGACAATTCATCGGGACATTTTAAAGTTAAAAGATATGTTACTATATCTTTATACCAATCAGACGAAATGAATTTGTCCTCAATCTTGTTTTCAATTATTTGATCATCAATTTCATTCATATCTATCCATCCTTCTTCCTCTTGAGCATTGTTTATCCCAAGAGCCCGAAAATTAGATTCAGCTAGCAGTCTGGCTAAACCCTGTCCTTTTACTAATTTTGTTGGTTTAACCTCCAAATCAAATTCCTGAATTTTTGCAAGCCATCTGCCCCTCTTACCATCACTGTCCGCTTGTATTAAGATGTCCTTTACAACGCTAGTAGGTACATATGCAATGATTTTGGAATGCAATACATACGTTCTAAAATCCTACAATTCTTTAACCATTGCGTAAGCCTGCTTCTCCATTATATTGTATTTAAGCTCAGTGTCTCGGAGGCTCTTACTGAAAAAGGCGATGGGTTGCTCATAACCCTCTTCATTCTTCTGGAGGAGAACAACAGCCAGTGTGTGTTCTGAAGCAAATGAAAAAATGAAGAACTCCTTAAGATAATCTGGGCTTGCTAGAACCGGAGCTTCACTTATAACTTTTTTAATGTGAGAAAAGGATGCCTTTGCTTCTGTTGTCCACTTAACTTCGCTGTTCTTCCTGAGCATATCTGTTATCAGTTTAACAATTTCAGCAAAATTAGGAACAAATCTTCTCAAAAAGTTTATTTTTCCTAAAAAAGATTGAATCTCTTTAACATTTCTAGGAATGGCTAATGTTTCTATGGCATCTACTCTCTTAGGATCAATTTTGATACCATCTCGGGATACTATATGTCCTAACAACTTGCCTTCCTGCATAGCAAAATGAGATTTTTTTGGATTTAATGAAAGACCATACTTACGACATTTTTCAAAAGTTTGTTTTAAATGAATTATATGTTCTTCATCTGATTTTGAAAACACAGTAAGGTCATCTAGATATATAACTACAAACTTATCTCGTTCACCGACAAAGGCAATATCCATTGCTTGTTGAAAAGTGGCTCCTGCATTCATTAGTCCGAATGGCATTTTATCATACATAAAGGTGCCCCAGGGAGTTGTGAATGCAGTTTTTTCCTTATCAGCCTCACTAACAACAATTTGGTTGTATTCTGAAAAGCCATCAATCATGGACATCCTAGTGGATCCTACTACTTTCTCCAGGACGTGATCCATTTTTGGTAAAGGATAGTTGTCTTTAAGAGAAGATTTATTTAAATTTCTAAAGTCAACGCATAATCTGATTTCCCCGTTTTTCTTTCTTACTGGTACTAGATTAGCAACCCAGTCAGAGTATCTTAAGGGAACAATAATCTTAGCATCTAAAAGTTTTTTCACTTCTTTTTCAATGACAGGTAATAAGATCGGGTTAAACTATCTGAGTTTTTGCTTGAAAGGTTTGACACCTGGTTTAAGTGGTATTTTGTGTTCTATCACTGAGGTGTCATATGTTTTCAAATCTTCGTATGACCATGCAAACACATCTTTATACTTTTTTAACAATTATGTATATTTGTTTTTATTTTCTACTGACAAAATTTTTGATAACTTCACCATTTTGGGATTATCTACAGTTCCTATGTTACAGTCTTCAACCTCTTCTGGTTGAGGTTGTAAAGTAGTTTTAGAAGGAATGTCATCTTTATTAAATAGTCTTTCCAAAGGTATCAGACCTTTGGGGATTTGATTTTTTTTTAAAACAAGCATCCGATGATTAGCTATTCTATCATGAAACTCTTTTGCATCTTCCCCTTCCTGCATAATCCAACTTGGATCATTTTGATTCTCCTGATCATTATATGTTTCTGAAAACTCATCTAAGGATTCAAGAAACTTTCTGAGTTGCTCGTCATCTTCAAAAACTTGCCAATGTTGTATATTATCAGGTATGGAAGGACGATGTCTCATTTGAATATGGTATTTTAAATCAAAAGACGTCGGGGGGCTAAACGTTGATGCAACTTTAGCTAGAGCGTCGACCTGTTGGTTTTTGGATCTAGGGACAAAATGAAAATTCACAGAAGTAAAGAAATTTTAAATAAAATCCCATACACAATTTATATAAGACCTTAATATAGGATGTTTAGCTTGATGTTGCCTATTTACTTGTTTTATGATTAATTCAGCATCACCAAAAACTTCAAGATTTTTAATTTTCATTTTTTTCACAGCTTCTAAACCGAGTACTAAAGCCTCATATTCACATATATTATTTGTACAGTCTGTATACCACTGGAGCCTATAAGAAAAAGGGATCACAAATTGATCATCGGGGGCAATTAGAATTACTCCAGCTCCAGCTCCAAGATAGGAGGAAGCACCATCAAAAAACATTTTCCATGTACCAATATTATATACATTTTCTTTTATTTCATTTTTTTGAATTTTTTCTTCTGTACCTTTATCATCTACATCTATCTCAAAATCATCATCTAATGATAATATACACTTCCCTAAATCTTGATCTGCTATAAACACTGGGTGATTTTCAGGATTTTTTGGGTCACTCACAGTGAATTCCATCCGAGTTTCCCTGTATAGACGAGCGAATTGTCCTCCGAAAACAGGGATCGTAGCGTATGTCAAATCTAACTGGATGGATCCTCCAAGCTTAGCACCCCATGATCTGGATAGTAGCATTCCATATTTTGGGGGAATATCTGCAACTACCACATCCATAAGGATGCTTTTAGATGGTATCTGGGCTAAGTTAACCACTAGGTCTTTAATAATCCCTATGCATTTAACTCTCCTAGAATCAAAAGAATACAATTCACCATAGGTTTTAGTGATTTCGAGACCAAGTTTATCCATTATCGATTTAGGCATGACATTATGTGAAGCTCTAGAATCCAACATACAGTTGTGTAAAAGGTGATAAAAAATAGTAAGTGTGATATAAAAAGGGGCCACTGTATCTTTTGCCCCTTCGGCGTGTGGACCGAACACGATGATAGGTTTATCATCTTCTAAGTTAATTGTGTCGTCTTGACTTTCCTTTTCAGAAAAATTTATCATTTTGGCTATTTGTTTTCGGTATACTGGATTTTTAGCTAATTCGACAAGGGGGATAGGAATTTTGATCTTGCTTATTTCATTTTCCAAGTTAAAATTTCCTGGGGCCTTGTCATTCTCAATGTGTGGGGCTTCCATAACCTTTTTCTCAGTTTTACATTGTGAAGTGACCTTATTTTCTTTTATTGGAGCTTGTGTATTTATAGGGGTAGTTCCTACTGGTTCTAATTGTACAGGGTTATCAGTTGTACTTCTTTTTGTAGACTGTTTATTTGCAACTTTTGGGTTTTCCTCATCAGTATCATTTCTTAGCAAAACCTTTTTTGTTTGAACATTAGGGACGTTTTTATTTCTCGATCTCAGATTATACTTTCCCTGCAAATCAGCAATAATGTCATCTGCAACACTTTGATATGTATGATCATCAGTGGTATTATTGCTAACTTGATCTTTTGATTTACTTTCTTTAATCAAAGATGCTTCATAATCCTGTCTAGATAAAAAAGGATACCTATTGTCATCACCAAGATTACTAATATCTTCATCCAATTCTTCAAAATCAAAATCTTCTTCTCCAATATAATCTTCACTTTTAAAAGGTGCTTGAATTTTTTGATCTTCATTTTTTACTCTTTTATGTGGTCTCTGAGGTTCGGGATTTTTCCGAAAATCTTTTCTAGGAAAATTGTCTCTTCTAGGTTTTTCTAACTCCATTTTTGAAATTTTATTTGAGAGTTGTTGAATGATTCTAGCCATTTCATCTATTCTATCTCCAGAAGATTTTCCTGACCCTGAAGGTCCACCTTGATCTTTAAATTTTTTATTTTCTTTATGCACATTTTCAGTCTTTGCTTTAAGCTTACCTGATGCCATCATATTGGATTCGATTTCAACTGCATCATCTTTCATTTTAGAGAGATCTACTGATCTTCTCTCCCTCAATAGTAAAGAAAAGTTAGGATCAAAAGCACCATCATAAGTTACTTTGGCTGCAGGTTGTGAGGGTTTAACTTCAGCTGGAATTTTATTATATAACTTATTAAACCTTTGTGTGAATTGCAGCAATGACTCTGAATTTTTCTTTTTCAAGGCTCCAAATTCGGTTAGGTAGTAGAGGTGATCTTTCCTCTCACCCCATTGTCTGATGAACGCACTCTCCATCTCTTCATAGGATCTTAATGATCCGGCTGGTAAGGATCGAAACCAAGTTCTCACCTAACCCTCAAAGGTTTGAACAAGTAATCTGGAATAAACATCCTCATGTTCTATTCCAAATATATATGCAAATTGATCGAAAAAGTCGATATGTTCTTGTGCAGTCAAATCACCCTCTCCTGTAAATTTCGGGAGGATCTTCATATAGTTTTCGGGGAGATCATGAAGAGGAACAGGAAGGACTAGGGGAGCATATCTAGCATCTACTTTGGCAAAAATAACGGGAAGTGGTACTTGACCACCTCCACCTCCTCCTGCCGCCATGGTTAGGTTTGGGACTGAGGTTTGGATAGTATGTGGAGAAGACTCTTTGAAAACTGGGGAAGAAACTTCGGGAAAAGAAAACGTATCAAAATAAGGGGGAAGCGAAAGTGATCGTTCAAAAGTTTCCGAAGAATTTGATTGTGTAAAATTAGGTTGATCTGTAGAACAAGTTGATAAAAGGATTTGTTTAATTGATTTTCTTGATTTTAAAATTTTTTCCAGATTAGAGACTGGCGAGGTCTGTTTGCTATCCGGGTTTCTTCTAGTGTTCTTACGGCTACTAGCCAGTTTATTTAATGTGGAGTCTCCAAGTGAAAGATATTTTAGCCTTAGAGAGTTTTCTGTTGTTGTTCACTATCAATAACAGAAAGTGTCAATGTCGTTCTTCCCAGGGAAATAATTCGTTACTTCATTCCCCGACAATGGCGCCAAAAATATGTTGTTCCTGATTTTATGTTTTAAGGCTATAAAACATACCGTCAAGGCATCCAAGTAAAGATTTTTATAATAAGACTTTAAACAAAGAAACAAAGAAAGACTAGATCAGATTCAGTTTCTCAACTATCTCTGTCTTGCTTCCCATTGCTCCTGGATGATAATATCACGTTCAATAACAGCCCACGACCTTTCTAACTGAACCCTATTGGTTGCTGTTTGCAGAATAGTGTTAAATAAGTTTAGGGCAATGCTTGTTTGGTCCTGAAGACCAGGTTTTACGTTAGGTTGTTAATCTGCTTCCATGTATTGAACATATTTTTCTGTTCACTTCATGGAAGCCTCTGGTACTTCGTTCACTTCAAATGAGAAGAAACTTCTTTGAAGGCCTGGCAATTGGCTTCCTATTGTTTTCTCTATAAATTTAACTTTCTCCAATTTTGAACTTAAAGCTATCATCCATTTGTCAATTTCTGCAATGTTGACCACTTTAATATTTGAGATTTCCGCTTTCTTTTCTTCAAGTACTTCTTTTGTTTTCAGTTGATGCCTATTAATGTCGATTTCTCCTAGCAACTTGGAAAAGTCATCTATCCTGGTATGTACTGAATCTTTTTCAATAAAATCGAAGATCTTTTGACAATCTTCATTGACTACTTTTGTAATTCTTTTATATCCTTCCAATTTTGTTTCCCAAACCTTTATCATTATATCTCCTTTCAACTGTTCTGAAATGGATAATTTCTGTGATTTTCCAGTTTCTTCTTTTTGTAAGGAAGTTATTATCTTTTGGAAAGAATTCCTTGCTGCTTTTGCTTCTTTTTCTTTTTGTACCACCTTTTCCATAGACCTCTTAGACTCTTGAAAATAATTCTGGATGATTTCCAGATTACAAAATATCTTCTGTTGTTCTTCCTCATTGTTTGAATATATCTCTGATGCTTTAATCTTGAACTGTTCCATTTCAATCACCTGATTAGTAATTGAACTAATTTTATCTTGCAAAGATGTATTTTCATCGTCGAGCTTTTTCATTTGTTCTTGAGTTACTTGTATCATGTTTTTGGCTTCATCCAAGTTTCCATTCAACTTTTGAATTTCCTGTATGTCTTTGAGTCTAGCTTGTTCTAGACCCTTTTGTATACCCCAGCCAATAATTCTTTCATTTTCTTTTGATTTGTCCTGTAGCTGCATTATTTCTTGATCCTTTTGCTCTAGCATAGTGATTAGATTTCCTACAGAGTACATATTAGCCGATGCTATAGCACCCATAGTTCCTGCTAGCTCTGTAGCAAATTCTCCTTCATTGAGTTTCTGACCATCAATGATAATTTTATGCTTTTTGATCCTTCTTTCTCCTACAGGATGAATTTCCTGTTTCAATATGGCTCTTCTTTTTTTTCACTGAAAAAATAGTCAGAAGAAGGGATTTCATCTCTAGCGATTGGCTCTAAATCACTTACATATAGAACTCCCTCATGAGGGGTTCCAAAAGTTGAATGAAGTGGAGTCAATGCTGTAATAGGACTACCCAGTTCCTGTGAAGCTGTTCCCCCAACATTTTCTGGAATATCATCAAGGTCTATTGGGTTTGTTTCTATTCCTTTTCCCTTTTCTGTTTGTGTTTCTTTGACCTGAGAATCCTCTGTATTCCGAGGAGGTATTTCAGACTCTTTCAATTTATCTTTGTCACTTGCATTATACTAAATAATGGTCTCAAACCCTGGAGGAATTGTTTCTTGCTCTTGTGCTGGCATTTCGCCTTGTACAATCTTTGGTAGACATTGCCTTCTATTTCTTTGAAAAGATGCAAACCCCACCTGTGCATTAGGTGACAAGGTTTGCACTCTGCTCTGAACTTCCTCATAAGATTTAGCATTTCTAAAAACATCATCATAAACCGAGACTTCATGTTCATATGCTTTCAAACCACACTGTGTGAAATGTCGACTGATTATTTGGTATGGGTCGTGTTTCCTGAGCTCTATATTTACTAACTTCACTTCATCCATTGATTCGGCTTCTGCTTTAGAATGGCCTATATTCAATAAAACAATAGATAAACAGGAAAAGATGGCCATGCCTTTTTCTGCTGAGCTTTTAACTCTAGCCCAGTACCACCATTTACTAGCTGGTAAGCCACTTCTCTACATATTAACCTGTCTGGTAATATTTTTGAAAGTGCATGAGGCGGAATGGTAGAGCCATAAACCCTGACATAGGAAAAAATTTCTTCGATGAACCAGTCAGCGACTGTTTTGAGGTTTTCCATGATGGTATTAGAAATACGAGGGGGCTCACATCCTAGGAATAATTTGTGCAGAGGGATCATTACATAATGGCAAACCTCATAAAAAGAATTTTTTGCATTTTCTTCCCACAGATCTGAGTGGTACTTATGGACAGGTTCTGGACAAGAGACATTCCAATTCAAATTCATAAGTGGGAAAGGAGTCTTAAAGAAAATGGCATCCATGATATAGGCTGACATCTAAAAAGCAACTGGCTGTCCTTTTGACCTAGCTTCTTTGTAATTTATAACCTCTGATACAAGGTTATCTGATAGAATTTTGTGCCAATTGAAACTGCATCCCTCTGAAACTTCCTCTAAGAAATGTGTCCAGTCTGCATTAAAGTGAAAAGGATCCTTTCTCCCAAAAAGTCTACATAACATCATCCCTAAATACACCATATATTCATTTAATGAAGCCGTGGCATAAATTCCATGTTCATTAGCCCTAAACTTGTTTTCATCTCTGGCCCATCCTCTTATCATGTCAGGGTATGTTTGGCCACCTTCAACACACTCTTTTCTTTGAAATGCAGCTACAAACTCAGTATTAAAAGTATGCCTATAATTGGGTGAAAGATTATACATTACTTGGATATGTTCCAGTTTGAATGAGCCGATGACAGCTCCTTGTTCATTCAAAATACTTCTGGTCGGAACGTCTACTTTATCCAGTGCCCAGGTAATCATATCAGTATATGAAACAAGTCTCGGACGTGCAACAACCTTATGCAGCTCAGCCTCGGCGATATCTCGGAGATGGTTGTCTGCACCAGTGTCCGCATATTTAAGTTCATCCTCCATTTTTTCTGCAATTGCAACCCATGATTTGACAGAGTGTACTACCCCAGATGCAGTAGTATCGGAAATAATATCGCCTTCTTGTTGCTCTTCGTTTTTCTTCGAAGCTCGTTTGGGTGCCATAGCTCTGTGTTCACTCGAAAACCTGTAACAGAATGGAATTCAGCTTCGAAATGATAATGTAAACGTTTTGAAATTTACTTCGAATATATCATAAAAATATTGAGATTCATACCTCTGTTATGAAATTAATGCAAAAGATATCTCCGAATATATGCATTTAATGTTTGTACCTGAGCTTTCCCGATATTTTCAAATATAATAGATATTTACCAAATTGGACAATTGCCGCATTAAAGATTATTGACATAAAGTTTAACTTTAAACATTGTTTCTAAGAGTGATTAATTTGTGTTAATCTTGATTTAAAATTTAAGATCATTTCTATCGGAGTTTCAAAACTTTTGATGTCAAGGAAATAAGTCATCGAAGAACCCCGATCGCCGAAATCGCGATATATTATTTAAGTTAAGACATTTTTATTATCTTAATTAATCCATATTAAAGCTTTTTGAGATTTCATTAATCGAGATTTCATTTATCGGGAAATCGGGGATCGGGAAATCGGGAAATCTAATGACATGAAATCTACTGTTCACAAAACCGCGAATTTCGATATGATTATTTATTCTTAATCATTCTTAGAAGTAATTAGATTAAATCCAAACTTTGTTTAAGGATTAACTATATCGCGAAATCGGGAAATCGGACAATACGATGACAAGTTTCTTTATTCTCACAAAATCGCGAATCCCGATTTGCGATGAGATTAACTTAGAGTTTAAACCTAGTTAACTTCTGATTTAAGTAAATGATGTTTTAATGAATGATTAGTGTATCGGGAAATCAGGAATCGGGATTTCGCTGTTTAATTTGTGTTGAATATTTGTTCATTCAAAACTCCGAATCCTGATATCCCGATGTAAATTAAAATTCCTTAAGTTTTAAATCAAAGTCCATTTTAAAATATTATTTCGAATAATATTGAAAAACTTATATTCGTTTAGAGTTTTATCATTCTTTGTCCAAAAATTAATCATAAAGGTATCGCGAATTCGTCAGAGATGAAATTTTTTGCTTTAGGAAATTTAGAAAATGCAAAGACTCAAAGATACAAAATTTTTTCATCCTCAAAATAAAAAATTCAAGGTCTGTTCCAACAAGACTCATGCAATCCAATCAATAGAAATTGTTTTACTGTCTATCAATGAGAAGGGGGTGAAAAGGGTTCTAGGATATGTGAGGGGTTTGTATTGAGAAAAACATGATATAATGAGGGGAAAAAACATGGTTACTGCTCAATGACAACAACAATCAATTGCAAGAAAACCAATAAAACATCATTGTAATCCAAACAAGACACTGCCACTTTCAACTTCTTTAACACTGAAATTCTCTTGACTGTAATCAATCTTAGAACAGGGAGTGAAAAATGAATCTGGGAAGGCGATGGGATTTGTAATTAGTGGAAAATGAAATAATGGAAGGGAAAAGAGTGATTACTGTTCATAA
>JASDQU010101043.1:382827-396393 GCA_032191745.1 Picea mariana
TCCGAATCCTGATATCCCGATGTAAATTAAAATTCCTTAAGTTTTAAATCAAAGTCCATTTTAAAATATTATTTCGAATAATATTGAAAAACTTATATTCGTTTAGAGTTTTATCATTCTTTGTCCAAAAATTAATCATAAAGGTATCGCGAATTCGTCAGAGATGAAATTTTTTGCTTTAGGAAATTTAGAAAATGCAAAGACTCAAAGATACAAAATTTTTTCATCCTCAAAATAAAAAATTCAAGGTCTGTTCCAACAAGACTCATGCAATCCAATCAATAGAAATTGTTTTACTGTCTATCAATGAGAAGGGGGTGAAAAGGGTTCTGGGATATGTGAGGGGTTTGTATTGAGAAAAACATGATATAATGAGGGGAAAAAACATGGTTACTGCTCAATGACAACAACAATCAATTGCAAGAAAACCAATAATACATCATTGTAATCCAAACAAGACACTGCCACTTTCAACTTCTTTAACACTGAAATTCTCTTGACTGTAATCAATCTTAGAACAGGGAGTGAAAAATGAATCTGGGAAGGCGATGGGATTTGTAATTAGTGGAAAATGAAATAATGGAAGGGAAAAGAGTGATTACTGTTCATAAAATCGATTAATTGATCCATAAAACATTATGTGAAAGGAGATGCACTAACCAACGATCATTGTGACCAAATAACAATTACTGTGTATTTAACTAGTTCACTGTTCATAATCAAATGTCCAACATAGTGTTATTACAAGACAATATGCATTCCACACAATCTGTAAAGGATTTCTGTTCTTTTCATTTATACACTTTGCATCTTATAACGGTTTCCAAACAGTAACCATTTCCACTATGTTAACCATTAGAATCCACCACTGTCCACACATACTTCAATCAACAAATACACTCAAAATTCATGTTTCCAAAATTAACAATGAAGTCACACTATCACTGCAATCAGGCTTGTCCTTTAGAATGCAATGATATTTGTTAAACATATATAGGGGCAGTAAACCCAATAATAAAGATTAAATTGCAAAACCCAAATTGACATTTAACAGACAGACAACAATCAACATTCCAACACAAGTTATGCGCATAATAATTCAATCATGCAAGTGTAACTCTGTCACTGTGCAAGCCCAATTTAATGTGACTGTAAAAAGCTAGGCCATCCATCCAACACGACGAGGTATCAACAACATGATTGTCTCAACAAATGATCTGGTTGCAACTAAAACATTGTTAAAACTCTGTGGGTATTCCTAAGTGTGAAACCCAAGCTATTCGTGTTATACACAGTGCGCAGCCACCAGAACACCATGATGCAACACCTCCATTTTACAAAACCAAACACACATTCATAGTAATAACTCAACCCATATTGCTGAACAATCAATCTAGTATAATATGGCTTTGATTTAGCCAAACTGTAATCAAATATGCTATGTACAACTTGGCTTATACAATCAGATAAACATAAGCATGCAGGGGATGTAGTTCATACAGTCATCCTGGTTGCAATAACCATTAAGCCCCAAAAGAAACTAACAGTTACAATGATCATTATTTCATTATGTAGAAATGCCACACACACAATGCGGTATGCATGAGCAACATCAAGCAATTATAACCAATGCCAGCTAAACATCCAAATAATTCTTAGTGAAAAAATACCAGTGACTGTGTATCAACCAACCAATTCACCACTGTCATAAACATCAATCAACCTAACAAGATGTGGAAACCATGCATACCCACACATCAATTCGAATTAGGGAAACGACCCTCTCAATTACCAATACTGAGTTATTTAAACATAAAGAGAGTGACTGTGTGTTTTGAGTTGTGTAATTAACAATGCAGAGTTTTCCATTGTTATAATAGAGGCAGTAAGTAGATGCCAAACCAACATGACTGTCATATGGCCAAATCAGAAAGTATGTATTCAAATTAATTGACAATACATTCAATCCACAATAACCCATAGTAAACTTGACAGGCCTGACAATCTTCTCCATAAAACTTTAGATTGGAGGGCTAAGGGTTTGTTCTGTAACCAACACAAGGAGAACAAAGATAACTCATTGTAATGGTGAAGCCTCTGAGGTGCATACACAAAGATAACCATGAATCATTCGTGGAAAGGTAACAAATATCATGATAGGGGCTATAACAAAGGAGCTAGACTCCAATTCATCCATGAACGATACTTAACACATGTAGGGTATAACCCTCGTGATTTTCTAGTCAAACAAAGATGACCCTGAAGTGAAGACATGGCTGAAAACTTAACAAAATAACCCACTGCACGACCTCTTAGTGGAGGAAAAAAAAATTCTCAAGTGAACAAACCCAGTGACACAGAGTGTCTCCAAACATTAAACCCATAAAATCTAGAGACTGGACAAGTGATGTGAATGCATGAGGACATCCAATCGACCCAACGAACAAAACCCTCCAACTAAACCAGCCAAGACCACAAAAATACCCTATGGTTTCTAACACCTAGGATGACCAACAACTTCTATGAATTCAAGATTATTGCAGAGAGAACCATCAATGCTTCATCCCAAGAACACAATTTTGCACAGTTGCAACACTTAAGGAAAACACAAATCAATACACCTGAGCCAATAATCATTTCATAACCAGAGCAGACACATGAATGGCAAAAAAAATACATACTTGTAATCGAATTCATTAAAACGCGAGTTGGTCAAGCAGTTCCTTTCTGCTAAGAAATCAAAGCATAACGACAACAACAAGGTCAAACAATAGGCTGACTAGGGTGGTGTCTAACGGAAGGAGTAACGGTGATGTGTAGTAAATGCACGTCACCTCCACCCACATTTCATTAATTCATCAGTACATGCCAACAAGTTTTTCATTAACACCATTAATCAGACCATGTATCGAAACCATCACCTCATTAAAATCCAATAGCATGACCATCATATTCCTTAACTTATGCCATACAAAAAAAAACCACGTACCATATAACATAGTCAAATCGCATAACCATTAGTGCTTATTACTTTGTCAAAATGCACCGCCAACATCCTATCCACCCAAACAGACCATATTCATATTACCAATATAACTCAATTAAATCGTATAACCATCACTTGCTAGCTAGGATTTAACCATAATAAATTGAATCCTTCATGCATGTATTATATCATAGCTCAAATTATTCCCCTTGCATTTTTTGCATTGTTTTCATTTCTTTTCAATTGCTAGTATATGTTACTAACATGTCTATTATGCAGGTTTTCCAAGAACAGGTAGCAGTGGTGTCAATAAATGGCATAGGCTATAGCAACATAAACAACCAATACTTAATAAGCCTTAAACCATAACCATAAAACAAGATATCATTAACCTTGTAAGCCATGTTGAACATCATCACAACATCACATATGAACCTATCTGATCCCCAAAATACAAGGGGGTCCCACCTACTAGTATTATTTAACTTTTATAATAATAGGCTTTAGCAACAATTTGCGGGTGAAACTTCGTTGACGTTTTTAATCGTCAAAAAACGGCGACTCCATAGGGAAATTTGTTTTCAACAGATTTAGAACTCAGAAATCATGGTTTCGTGGGCCAAAAACAACAAATCAAGAAGATATAACCTAGAAGATTATGCAACAGGGGGAGGTGGGCAGATTTAATGTAAAGATAACTGGGAATTTGGGAATAATTCATGAAAAGTGTTAATTATGAGAGGTTTTTACCACTGTATGCATAATTATTCGATCGAAATCTTCTCTATAACTTTCAAGGAGGAAAACTTTTAGACTTTCTCTTAAAATCTCAATGGATGAAGAAATGGCAAGAAGAAGCAGGAGATAACCAATTCCTTATATGACAACAGTGGAAATATATAACAATTTCAATGGGCCTTCAGAGGAGACATCATAACAACTATGTAATCTTGATTGTCATTGGCTAACAATGCTTTGCAAGAGTGTCACTGTGACAAAATTGATTCAACATCCTATTGGACCAAATTAACTAAAAATAATAAGAAACAAAATCACGACGGAAGTAAAGTTGCAGAAACTAAAACAACAACAATAAATGACATAAATGAAATGCAACAAGAAAAACCTTAACTCAAAAGGAAGAAATCAAAGTACTGTAAAGCATAGAAAAGAAGCACAAAAATTGAAGGCAGAGCTAGGCTACTAGTATACAGAAAATCCAATCAGCATTAGAACTTTTCATGCTGGCCCCTCACAATACTTCAAGTGAGGACTGTTAGTGCTATAGGAAAACCATTGTCTCTGTAATTCCCTTGAAATGTATGAGTTAGTGTCCAAAACAAAAGCAATTTGGAAAGGACCCAACACTTGAAATTCTGATGTAATTATCAGCTCCTTGACGCACATGATTAAACCATCAAGATAAGCATGAAGATTGACCAATTCATCAAAAGTTGTGTGTATAGGCCTTTTAAAGGCAATACTAGCATCAAACAGGCTGGAAGGCAGGAATTTGTAAGACATAGTATCACAATTAGTAATAAAAGTGGTTTTGTGAACATTTTCCCCTTCTACCTTGATTTTATTGTAACCCATAATTTCATCAAGTAAGGGTTTCAACTGTAACTCTACAACCTGCTATAGACTTATTCTTGTATGGAGGGGGAAGAAGGATTTCTCATAATAGACTGACTGAAGGTGTGAAGATGAATGCATGTTCTAGTATGATCTGTGGTCTTTGAAGCAAGTATGCAATTTGGAAGTTGTTCAGGGTGGACTAAAAAAATAATCTTAGACCTTAGGAAATTTCCCAACTCCTTTTGAAAGGGTGCTCCCAGTGCAGAGTTAACAAGTTCTTGTTTTTGCCTAGCTAGTTTCATAATATTTTGAACAATACTAGGATCAAAACCATGAAGATCCTCATAAGAAAAAGCAAAAACATTTTGAGATTCACCGAGTATCCCAATGAATCTCATCTTTTCTTTATCAGAACATTGAGCATTTATTTTAACATTCATTGAAGATTCAGGTGTCCTAATGTTTAGGGGGATGGTTTCAACCACCTTCTTTTGTAACTCCTCTTCCTTCTGTTTTTCTTTATTGCCTACAACACTCAATGAAAACTAACTCTCAAGAGGAGTCAAGCCCTTAGGAATATTATTATTTTCTATGGATATAATCTCCTCAGGCTTAAGAGGTTTATTTTGAATGACAACACAAATGCTCTCATCATTATGGTTGGCCTTCCAAGATCCTCCATTTTTACGAATATATGGATGATGTAGAAATTGAAAAGAACAATCAAGCCTGTGAAGCAAAAATTGCTGATTAGGAGAGGCTGCAAAGACAACTAACTGATCAGCCATTGAATTCAACTCTTTATTAACATGAGTGATGTTGAAATATAGAAGGTTCAAGACAAGTGCACAAATAGCTTGGGAGTATCATTCCATCAACTTGTTTCTAGGAGAGCATATCTTACCTATTAGGTTCACAACAAGCTCAGATTTTCTGAAAACTGAAAGGTGACAACAACCAAGATTAATGGTTTTCTCAATGCCTAATAATAAAGCTTTGAATTCAACGACATTGTCTGAACAAACAAACTCTAACCTGTAAGACAGATTATGAATTGTTCCTGCAGGAGAAACCAAAATAATGCCAACCCCATTACCTTCATTAGAGAATGAACCATCAAAGTGCATATTCCACATATCATCATCTAAATTGATTTGTTCCAAAACAATATTATCCTCTTCAATTCATATGGAATGCACTCCTAGGTCCTCTTTGATATAGTTTACATTAGAATGCGGAACATTCTCTATATAGGGTGAAATCCTTCCCTCTATAAGGACTACAATGTTCTTACCATTCTGAAAAACAAATAAACGTGTCCCATCGAGTGAGAGGTATCCACCTGTTAGGGCTTTCCAATCTCTCCCCAAGATAATTGAGTAATTGCTTACAAGCATATCATTGACCTGAATGCCGACGGTTGTGCTTATCTCAAGATGAGCGCATAAAACCAAGGTTACATCCTTAATATTGTTATAATAGAGAATATTGTGTGCTCATTTTACCATTGACGATACCCTCATCACGTAACCATAGGCTGAAGCCACACTCCGATCACCTTAACCTTGACTAAGAATTACTCCAGAAGCAAACCCTAGGCTAGATAGCCAAACAAGGTGTAGAGCATCTTCCTCCAAGGATAACGCA
Source organism: Picea mariana (assembly GCA_032191745.1). Classification (NCBI taxonomy): domain Eukaryota; kingdom Viridiplantae; phylum Streptophyta; class Pinopsida; order Pinales; family Pinaceae; genus Picea; species Picea mariana. The sequence continues at coordinate 389,039 of JASDQU010101043.1, forward strand.
CCAACAATAGCTGATCAGATAGTCCAAACCCTAGCTAAGAGATAGTCCAAGCCAAAACTAAAACTGGTTTCTATAGTAGCTACACTTGCAGCTTTCCTCCACACGTGCGCACCAAATTGGGAACTGCAGTGCACACCAGTTGCTTTCTGCAATTCTGAGATGTGTCAAAATGAGAACTGGTGCCTTGTATTTATACTGGTTCTACCAGATTTGCTGGGGCTCACTTCTCCTTCTGGATATGTGTCTGTTCAGTATATTATTATTATTTCTGGCCGACTTCTTCTCTTAGAGGCTAATAACCTAATATTAATTATCTTCTTGAGCCGACAAGACTTCTAGGGTTATTAGCCAACTCATTAGGGTTTTCTCTTTCTTTTTGGAGTCTTCTATTTTCGTTAGGTTCACACATGGAGGTAAATACCTCCCGCAACTACCATAATATTAACACTCCCTCCTAGCTAGGGAGGTATTACACGTAATGGTCTTGAGCACAAAAACATACCATTTACCCGGTAGCATCAATATAGTTGTCTAGACTATCTCATGACTAGATCATGAGCATCACCATTACCATCAACTGCATCATCTCTCAAAACCATACTTCATATGAGTAATTAGACATGATATTGAATAAGTCACTCACACCATAGAGTGATACAAGAGCCACTCTTATAATCTAGAGGAGTAAATGCTCTGAACCAATTTCCGTCTAGAAAATCTCTGTTCATCATTCGTCTAGATGGTGATTACAAAAATAGAACACAAATATGTCTATTCATAGTAGTACATAACTACAATCTAGTGGTTCACTACCACACCAAGTAACACACAAGTACTTGATTAGTAACGTATAGTTACGAACAGTGGAACATGTCCACCAAAATAGTTTTCATCTACTGTCATACAGTCTTCATAACAAACATTTGATAGCAACCTACATAGAAACAATGTTATGATATGTACTGAATTATCTGGGCCAATATTTCACTCACATCTATGAGCTCTGAAAGAATATATGCCTCACAAATAGTGGAACATATCCACCACAGTAGTCTATATCTATTGTCTTCATAGCAAACATCTGATAGCAATTTGCATAGAAACAATGTTATGATATAAACCGAATCATCTGGGCCAATCTTTCACTCATGTTTGTGAGATTTGAAAGAATATCTACCCTCATCAGCAATGGGCTATCTACCCTATTCTTCTCAAACAAGGAAGAAGGATTGTTTTTGATTTTTGAGCATGGACCATTCCTTATCCTGGTCCATTCTTCCTACACTAATCAAAGTGCACCCTAGATAGAATGTATAAACCCTAACGAATGTTTGAGTCTAGACCATTCCTCACCCTGGGCCATTCCTCCTACACTAATCAAAGTGTGCCCTGGAGAGAATGTATAAACCCTAAGAAATGTCTGATTCTAGACCATTCCTCACCCCGGGCCATTCCTCCTACACTAATCAAAGTGCGCCCTGGAGAGAATGTATAACCTTAAGGAATGTCTATCCCTAATTGTTGAGCCTGGACCATTCCCCACCTTGGGCCATTCCTCATACACTAATAAAAGTGCAATATGGAGAGAATGTATAAACCCTAAGGAATGACTGTCTGGACCATTTCCTCCATTAACCACAAGAGGAAAAGACTGTCCTACATCAACCTCCAAAACAAACCATTCCTCATGTTAACCACAATGAGAAATCGCTGTTCGACGAGGTGGGCCAGTCTTTCTGAGTAACCCTCTAGAAGAGAGACTGCCCTAGACCACTCCCCATGTTAACCACAGTGGGAAGTCACTGTCTATGATACATCAGCAACCAGAGTACTTCCCATGTTAACCACAATGGAAAGTGATTGTCCGTCAGATGTCTCAATCCACTTTTTGAACAGAAAAGCATCTATCCAAGATGGACTATTTTTCAAATTTAAAGATGAATGTCTTCAATAATGTTTTCAGTGCTCCTTCCTAACTTGAAGAGTCATTTCTTCCTTTTTCAATAAGAGGGAAGTTGTTTCCACGAGCTCTAGCTTGAGTACGCAAACTCTTTCATCGTGGATAGAATCTTTACCAAAATGTCTTCTTATCTTCTCATCTGTGGAGATATGTATTGGAGAGATCATTTTCTCCTTTCTAGACTTCGTCATGGATAATGTAATGCTTGATTTCAAATGTACTTTAGTATGGAATATTGTGAAGGATTCATGTAGATCTGAACAATAGAGTATACCATAGTTGGAAAACTGGAACATATCTATGTGGCACTTCTTCTGTCATCATGAGATCTGATCTACTGAGTAGTCATCTTGATGTTATAGGAAATCTTCACCATGCTTCTACTGTGCACTGGAGGTTCTTCCACCAAGTTATCTTCTTCTATATGCATACAAGGGTCTCTTTCTTGTATGACTCAAAGTCTTGAGATTGCTCTTCATACGTTCTTTATTCAATTTTCTCTGGAGAACATTCTTTGCATTCGTCTGATGTAGAACTCCAAGTCATGGATGTTGCGGATAATATAATGACTTATGTAGAGATAAGTCTGGTTTACTAGAACAAGTAATCATCATAGTCTTCTCCCTCCATCTGGGAGAAACTCTAGTTTTGGATCTTGCAATGATTTCATTCATAAGTCTTCCATACACTGTTTCTTCATCACGACTTTCAGTTCTTCTGCTTGATTTCTTTTAGTGAGTTCATATCAGGCTGGTAATCTTGTGATTCTTGATACAATGACTGGTTGTTCTGGTTTCTCTTTCTTTCTTGGAATCCTCATGTTCTTCTTCATGTTTTTCTTTATCTCTTGGGTCCATGGAGTTTCTTATAGATTCCATGCCCTAGAGATTCCACTTCTTCCTTTCATCATAGGATCATGGATCTGGATGGACAACCATGAATACTTTAAGGATTCTTTTCAAAGAAGTCTTATTCTGTGGTTGAACTAAACACACGCTATTTTTCATGGTTGCTACCATGGATATATATATATATATATATATATATCATCATCATCATCTTCAATAGATCATAGGATTAGCTCCCTCCTAACCCTTGCTTCATGTAAGAGTGCATATAATCGGCTCCCTTGTCTAATAGAGTCCACACTTCCATCTTGTTGTTTTCTACAAAATGTCATGAGTCCTTTTCCAATTTCTTCTTGATTGTTGACTTCTTTCTGTCTTTGCTTTTTCTAAGTTTCTTCATGATTGATTCGAATTATCTTTCCATAGCTTCTTCATGATTTGTATTTCATCCTTTCATGTGTATTATCTAATGATATCCATTTTCATCTTGTTTGTTTTTCTAGAGATATAGTTCTACTTGGAACATATTATTTTCTAAGATATAGATATACAAGATATGTACAAAGATGATGCAAACAAGATATGTACAAGAAATAAGAAGAGTGTTGTTACCTTTTTAGAAGAAGAAGTCTCTTCCATCCTGCTTAGTCTTCTTTGTAGGTTCCTTTTCTTCGGCAATCAATGCTTTTTGTTTCTCCTTCCTTATCTTTAGCTCAGGACACTGATTCTTGTAGTGACCGTACTTTTGACAGTTGAAGCATTGTACTTTTGAAATGTCTTTTTCTTGATTTGGCTTCTTCCCTGAACCAAACTTCCTTTTGTTCCGAAAGTTCTTGAATATTGCTATGAAGGCTTGATCATTGTACTTATTTTGGGTTTCTCTTTTGAATTGATCCTTGATTCTTCTTGAGCACAACAAGTCCAAAGTTCTTCAAATGTCGGGTACTCCTTCCTTGTGTTCATGCTTGCGGAAAATGCATCCCATGTCTTGGGAAGACCATTGAGTACTATGTTCACCAATTCCTTCTCTGAAGTGATCTCTTCAATAGCTTGTAGTTGATATCTTAACTAGGAGATTCTTACAAAGTATGATGTTATGCTGTCATCATCATTCATCTTCATGTCACGAAGCTCATTCTTCAGACTCATAACTTGTCCAATGTTTCTAACTGAGAAGAGATTTATTAGGGCATCATACATCTTCTTCGATAAGTCAAGATGGGAGATGTAGGGTATCAAGTGGTGTTTTATGGAATCCACTATGATACTCATGGCATTGATGTCAACATCTTTGAACTTCTCCATAGCTACAACATTTCGTGGTTCCTTATCTTCTCCTTCTTTAAACTCTGGCTTCATGATCTTTCCTTTCACGATATCCAGTACTTTATTCTTGACAAGGATGAGGTCAATCGTTGTCTTCCATGATCTGAAGTTAGAGGCTCCATCTAACTTGTTCTCAGACTTCATAGAGTTAGTCATGGCTTCTTGACTTGGTCAAACCCTAGATTTGATCAGAAATTCAAACTTCACATCTTGTCTTGTTGATCTGTTAGGAGATTAGGTCAATATCTTCACTTAAGTTGCTTCAAAAATAAGTTTAGGGTTTCTGCAACTGATCCTGCTAGTAACCCTAGCAATAGTGTCTTGAGAGCGACTTCTTCTAGTAACCCTAGCTGCAGTTCCTCAACGAGCTCAATATCCTAGTGGCTATGTTTCCTTCCAGCGTTTAGATTGAATGAAGGAGAGGTGTGGGCCCATAGCCTATTAGAATATAGAATATTGTGTGCTCGTTTTACCATTGATGATACCCTCGTAACCCAACCATAGGTTGAATCCACCCTCCGAGCACCTTAACCTTGACTGAGAATTACTCTGGAAGTAAACCCTATGCTAGATAGCCAAACAAGGTGTAGCGCATCTTCCTCCAAGGATAGCGCACCAACAATAACTAATTAGATAGTACAAACCCTAGCCAAGAGATAGTCCAAGCCAAAACTGAAACTGGTTGTTGTAGTAGCTGCACCTGTAGATTTCCTCCACACGTGTGCATGAAACTGGTAACTACAGTGCACACCAGTTGCTCTCTACAATTCTGAGATGTGTCAAAATGAGAACTGGCGCCTTGTATTTATACTGGTTCTGCCAGATTTGCTGGGGCTGACTTCTCCTTCTGGATATGTGTCTGTTCAGTATATTATTATTATTTATGGTTGACTTCTTCTCTTGGAGGCTAATAACCTAATATTAATTATCTTCTTGATCCAACAAGACTTCTAGGGTTATTAGCCAACTCATTAGGGTTTTTTCTTGCTTTCCAGAGTCTTCTATTCTCATCAGGTTCACACATGGAGGTAAATACCTCCCGCAGCTACCATAATATTAACAAATCTCACCTATGGTTGTTTGTTGTAGGCTATTATAAGAGAGCATGCTTCTGACATTTTCATTTGTACAAGACAAGCCTAGCTCTTCCATAATAATCTTCGACATCACACTTGGGCCTGAACCACCATCGATGAGAAAACAATGGGAAATATTATTCATGAAATTTGGATGAGTGAGGATTGATCTCACCTATTATTTCCATCCCCCATTTTTATAAGGGATATTCAACAATGATATGCTAAACCAAAATCGCTACCTTGTTCTCTCTTCCCATGGAATTTTGGAAAAATTTGCAGCTTTGAGATTAGGCATGAGCATATTTGAATAATGTCAACAATTATTAACCAAATCTAAATATATTGTGGGAAGTGGTGTCTCTCGAAAAATGACCTCCAACTGGTCCATGATGCATGTCTTTAATAACTTTTTCAACATCTTGCTTTTGAAGACAACAAAATAGAAATCTATCATAATTTGTTTGAGCAAGATACCATGAACCAACTAATACTGTGTGGATTTTAACCTTGACAATCTCTTTTTATTTGGAATTTAGATGGTCAAGAGCTATGACATGATGAAGATAGTACTTGAGGTCATTGTAACATGAATTCTCAATTGATGGAAAATAAGGAACTTGTTGAGTGTACATGTTTGGTTCCTCTTTCCATCCATCTTCTTCTTGATCTTCAGAATCTCTGATTTCAGTTTCTAACTTAATGAGGCCCTGAACTTTAACATATTTGTTGTTTTAAATTAAAGGTCATACTCTTGTAAATAATTCATCTACTTTCCTCGTTTCTTTCCCAATTCCCTCTACACAAAGAGAGATTTAACCTCCGAATGAGGAATGATTACCTTGGTATGGTTCTTCAATACATAAGGCCTGAACTATTTAATGTATTTGTAGATACAAAAATATTTATTTTCTACTGGTGGATAATTTATATCATCACCTTGTATTCCAGTGCTCATGAAAGTGATGGGGAACTCATTCCCTTGCTAGTCTTTTTGAGTGAGCACTGTTGCAAGAAAATGTTTAGATGAAAACATATACAACAAGAATTCCTTAGTAAAATATGGACTTTGTAAAGCAAAGGTAGATACTATGGAGGCCTTGATATTATCAAAGGATTCCTTTTCAATAGATGTCCTCTTGGATTGCAAGGCCTTATTTATCATCCACTTAAGAGGTTTAATTATTTTGACAAAATCCGGAACAAATCTTCTTATGAAATTGATTTTTCCAAAAAGGGACTGTGTAGACCTTTTGTTGTGGGGAAGTGGGATTTGCATAATAGCTTTGGTTCATTCTAGGTCCATGGAATCCCATATTTTTAAATAACATGACCCAACAATTTTCCTTCTGAAAAATAAAATATTCTCTTCTTGGGGTTTAAAGAGATACTGTATTTTCTACATCTTTCAAATATTTGCTTCAGATGTTTGGGGTGACCAACTCTTTGTTTTGAATAAATGGTGATGTCTTCAAGATATTTCACCACACTATGACTAATTATACCTTTGAAATCTATTTCCATTTCCCTTTGATAGGTAACACCAATGTTTATTAGACCGAAGGACATTCAACGATATGCATATGTTCCCCACATCATCCTAATGGTGGTATTTAACCAATCTAGTTTTTCTACAAGAACATGATTGTAACAAAAAAAACCCATCTAAAAGAGAAAACATTTTGGAACCAGATATGAGTTGTAGGATTTGTTCCATAGGGGGAACTAGGTAGTTGTCTTTACCAAAGGCTCAATTCATATTTTGGAAGTCTGTGCAAATTCTGATCTCCCCTAATTTGCTCTGAACATGCCATATTAGACACCCAAGTTGAGTGATGAAATTTAAACATGATCTAGGCATATAAAAACTTTTTTAGTTCTTTCTAAATGAGTGGTTCAAGGGCTGGATGTATTTTCCTTAAGTTTTGCTGAAATTGCTTGACGCATTCCTCGATAGGAATCATGTGCTGAATGACATAGGTGTAATAGGTCTTCAAATATTCATATTTCCATGAAAATACGTCATGATATATCCTGAACAATTGCATTAATTTATACTTCTCTACCTCTAAACAACAAGTTCCCAGATTGATGTATTTGGGTTGTTCAGGGTACCAAGATTCACCAAAAAGTGCATCATTGTAG
>JASDQU010101043.1:439911-495933 GCA_032191745.1 Picea mariana
GAAGGCCGGATTTCATGGAGGATGAAGTCTTTTGGTGATGTGTTCTAAGGTATGTTATTTTCAGGTCATCTTACCATTTTTTCTATAAATTTTTTTCTAGGACGATTCAGATGGTGAAATCACTATGGTATTGAGAAGACATATCGAGGTACCTTTGGTAAAAATTTCAGCTCTTGATTCGCTATAATTATGGAGATGCACTCTGTGGAAGATAGGGTTTGTGACCAGTCTTGAAGCTAGTCAATAAACAGGTGTTCCAGGTAAAACAGTCATAACTTCTTCATCACGAATCCAAATTATGTGAGATGAATTTAATTGGAAATAATATGGATTTTAGTTTCTTGTGTGTGAGGGTCAGAATCATATGTTAAATATTGAGCACGGGGCATTCTGTACAAGTTCGGTCTCCTGAATAGACCCGAATTGAACAAAGTCTACCATTCTTTCTATAACTTCTTTTTGGGGAGAATTCAAGGAGTGAAACTTGGAGGAGTTTCAGAGAATACATTGAGTAATATTATATATAGGATCAAAGTACTCCAAGAATTGAAGAAATGCAGAAATTGAAGAAGTCTCAGGAAGCATTACCAGGTTCTATGTGATGATTTAATGTAAAGTTTTATTATCTCTCATATATTCTTGGGTGGAAGGAAGGGGCAAGGATGGAGAGTTCAACTCTCTCTTGATATTGGAGGATTGTATCTTCTTCTTGGAGGTTTATTCCTCCCTTTACATTTGGAGGTTGTAGGTACCTTTGGAAGTCATTACTTCCATTGAACAATAACTATTGATTATTTCTCATATATTGTGCATGGTGTATTGTGGTTTATTGGTGTAACTCTTATACTATTGTTCATTGCTCATTGGATATAGTTGAATGGTTTAAGTATAATTTGAAAAAGGTTTTAAATTGTACTTGATACTGATTCACCCCCCTCTCAGTATCAACAACATATACCCATCAAGTATCAATTATTGAGGGAACAGGTAACCAACTCCGTGGTTTCTTTGCATTACATTCCATTCAAAGATCAGATTGCTTCTATTTTCACTAAACCTCTTACACAAGCTCAGTTTGAGTATCTACGCTAGAATTTGGGCGTGACCCTATTTTCAAGTTAAGAGAGTCCATCCTGTAAGGGGAATTTTATGTTAGTTGAATATCTGATACCTCCGAAAAATACTGCAACAACTCAGGGGGAGCATGTTTTCTTTGATATTGATGTAAAAGGGGGAGAAAAGGAGACATCTGGATGCTACATATGGAGATCTTAGTAGGACAATGCAACTGATCAGGGTTGCCATCAATGCCAAAGGGAGATATTTTTGGCATGTTTACAGATAGAAGGCAGAGTATGCTTGTCATTGATGGAAAGAACAACAATGACGATGCAACGTCGATGGAAAACAAGATGGAAAGAACAAAAATGATGTTGGTAGAATGATATTGACAGGTTTACAGGTAGAGTGTGCATGGAAAGAACAACAACAAAGACACATAAGAGAAATCTTGAGAAGCTCAGGAGGAATAGCATGAGTGTGCATTGATGACAAACATGCAGGGAGAAAACAATATGCAGGAACAACAAAGCTCATAAGAGATAGTGCTTTGTGCTTTCCAGAAGTGCATTCGAGGTCCAAGAGAAGGATTCGCAGAAGGTTCGAAGGTCAAGGCCTTTGAAACTTAGTCATTCTTCAAGTTTGGGAGGAAGCGTAATCTCATAAGGAGGAGTGACAGTGGCCGTTGGATTAGAATATAGTGACTAGAGGAAGCACACATGAGGAGATTAGATCTCATCCGTTAGATCTGAGTACGTAGACCTACAATTGTTGGATCCTAAGCAAAGTGCACGAGACAAGTTCCAAAGTCATCAGAACCGTCCATCATCAGAGATGACACGTGGTGAAAGATCAGCATTTTGCTGACTGAAAGGTCAAAGGAAGAAGGTGCTCTAACCCCTTGAAATCACGATATGTGAGGTCGCAAAATGATCCTGGCCGTTGGAGCTAGAGGACACGTGGCGATCGATTGGAATTTAGCTGACTTCCAAAATGGAGAAGTCAAAGGTGTGAGTTGTAGGAACTCGCGATACGCGAGGTCACAAAACAATCTTGGTCGTTGGAGCTAGAGGACATGTGGCGAGTGATTGGAATTTCACTGACTTGCAAACTGGAGAAGTCAAAGGTGAGAGTTCTAGGAACTTGTGATATGTGAGGTCGTGAAACAATTCTAGCTGTTTGAGCCAAAGGACACATGGTGAGTGATTGGAATTTTGCTGACTCATAAACTGGAGAAGTCAAATGTGCGAGTTGTGAGAATTCATGATATGGGAGGTCGCAAAACAATCCTGGGCATTGGAGCCAGAGGACATGTGGCGAGCGATTGGAATTTCATTGACTTTCACATTGGAGGAGTCAAAGGAATATGACACAGAATCTCGCGATATGAGAAATCGTGAAACACCCTCGTGTTTGGACCTGGGTCATATCTTGTGGTCACACCAAAGGAAGAGAAGTGAAGGAGCTAGTGCTTCTAAGCTCCATTTCAGAGTTTCGCATTTCGAGAGTTTGAAAGCAACTCACAGCGGGAGGTCGCGATATGCGAAATTGTGAAATCAATTTATGTTTAGCATTCAGTCACAGCTCGTGGTCATGTGAAGGGAAGGATCTAGTCCAACTAAGCTCTGTTTCAGATATCAAGCTTGGGAGAGTCGATATATCTCATACCAATATCCCTGAGGTCATGAGTCGCTAAGTACCTATTGGATAGGCGAATGGTCACCACCAGTGGTCGCATGAAAGTAAGGGGATTAGCCAGAAGAGATAGCACCCACTGTGTAGTTTTTCGTAGAAAGGGAAAAGGTGCCAAGAGCATGAGGGTGCACAGGTTCTCTAGGGAATTGCTAGAAACCACTAATTGTTTCTGCACATAGAATTCGAAGAGGCTTCAGGGTGATCGACAAAGAAGACAAAGAGTCTCGACTGCAAGATAAGCCAAGGAATCTCAAGATAACGTTTAGTGATGATGAAGATATTCGGTAATGACATAGAAGATGAAGAGTCTTGACTACCAGAGAGGCTAAGGAATCTCAACATAATGTCCACTTATGATGAACTCATAGGAAACATAACTGCCAGAGAAGATGAAGAGTTGTGATGATGATCATGAGATGATTTGATGTGAGAAAGGCACATAGAACTATGAAGAAATTGCATTCTTTTGGGGAGATATACGGGTGTGAGGTAGAGCTACGATTGTGTGTGATGCATGCGTGTAGAAGCATGTTGTGCAAGAGCTGAAGTGTAGAACAAGAGAGGAACAAAGATTCATATCTGAGAGAAGAAGAGAAAGTCGAGGTGCGCATGCAGAGACAAAGAAGAAGATCAGAAATGTCAAAAAGATGCAAGCAAAGAGACACTAATGCAGGAAGATCAGAGCAGTGTAGCTGAACAATGATGTGACTGGTAAGCCATAGATAAATGTTGTATCACTATGATAAGTTGTAATAGGAAAATATTTATATTTCAGGGTGATAGGGAGGTTTTTGGGAGGATTGGTGTCCTCAGAGTTTCAAGTGGGTGCTTAAAGAACACGGAGTTGTAGCTTCCATCTAGTTACAGCCAGAAAAGATAGGGTGGTAGGGTGGTGCAAGGGAGAACTATTGTTCTCTTTTATACAGGTTGGTGCCTGTGTGACTGGAAGTTGGTGATTCCATCTAGTTGGTGCTGGAACACTCAGGGAGTTGGTTCTTCCTTCTAGTGGGTGCTAGAGAAACCAGAGAGGTGGTGCTCTCAGCAAGTTGCATCTTGCAAGACAGAGGTGGTAGCCTCACAATGAGTTGGTGCTAACAATAATGATAATGTAAAGAAAATAAATATTACTTAGCATATCAAGAAGAAGAGGTTTTTCCCTTTATGGGTTTCCTCAGTAAATATCTATCTCTGTGTATTTCATGTGTGTGATTGATGTTTAATATTCTAGTGATAACTTCCCTGTATCATTGTGTTCGTAATTGAGTGTTCTGTGAAGAGTTTAAAATGGGTATAATTGTTCAATCACATTAACAACTGATTCACCACCCCATCTCAGTTATCCAACAATATAAATAGTCTTGAGAGTTTGAAGAGTTTTGAGCCCAAATAGGATCAGAAAAAAGATCATCCTCCTCGGTGGTGGTGGGAGTTTGATCTAGGTTTGTTGTGACATGTTGAATGGCTTGATAGGATACTTCAACTACAAACAATGCTTCAACCATCCCTATATGGAATCAATCTTCAACTATACTAAACGACAAGGGAAGGGCCCATGGGTCATGTATATATGACATTCTAAACAAAGCAACCCTATTAACTGAAGTGGTGCGAACATACGAAATTGGTGAGGGAGATTCAAAAGATCCCATAAGAGAAGGGTACATCCCACAACCAATTCTCTAAGTGGCCACCTCAGAGTTTTCAATCCAAGGGAAAGTGGTCCAAGGGTTAGCTGCCACTTTAGAAAGGTTGGATTCCACCTGATCAATGGTAATAATTCTTCCCTCATGGGGAAAACATATAATCTGAAATACTGTCAAGATGAGAAGCTTCATGGCATATTACCATCTTCTTCTTAAAAAGAGATTATATTCGAGAGGTGCGTCGACTACTTCAACCTATAAGAAAATGGACTTTCCCCCTAGTGTAACTAGACAATAAGGAATCATACCATGTGGTCAAAATAAATGTCCATCGAAGGCAGTCAAGATTGTAGAAGAGGGGATAAGATTAGGAGAACCAATAACTTTGCAACATGACAAAGACACTAAGCACATTGAAGCACCTTCATAAACGATGGTTCTATTAACTAAGATATTGTTGAAAACAAAATGAATCTAAAAATATACATGATATGGAAGGCGTCGCCTCACATCAATAGCATCAAAATTCATTACAAATTGACTAGACGAATCAACATATCCTATGGCAGACAACAATGCAGTGCGCTGTGAGGGGAAACTTTGGATCACCTACAAATCAGACATTACACAGGGTGTTTGAGCCAAATCCTCAACAATTGAATAGTTGGGAGAATATCTTGCATTAGGGTTATATTGTGTCATTTTAAAAACACCCTTAGGTATGTGCAATGTTGTCTCTTTGTCAAGCTTCTCTATATGGAGAGGGGCCCGATCCTCTAAAGTTTTCTTACCCTTCTCGGTCGACTCTGGATTATAATAATTCCAATACATTGTCGAAAAATATACATCCTTTATCTTCGAATGTCTAAGAATGTTTACTACTCCTTTATATCCATCATAGGTGGGAGCACTTGAAGTGCCCGCTTGTTGTTTGAAGTTTGAAGGACCAACCTGGAAATTATTCCATTGTGGGAAAGGGTTTTTCAACACAATACGTTGTTTCTATTGATTCAACTTAATCAAAATCTTGGCTTCTTCCATTTATGGGACTGATGTGTAAGGTGGTCATTGTTACAAATATTTCAAGGAAAATTCACCTTCCTTTTTTCATCCTTTCCCCCCTCAACATTCTTATTAGACTTTTTGTTATTACCCCCACCACCTTTCTTACCCTTGACTTTTTTCTTCTCTCTGGGTTGCTGAGGACCCTTTGAAGTATTCATTTTCACAGAATGTACATTGAAATATTGGGTGGTGGGGATGGTTGAGCCAGAGGCTGGACCGACCCAGGTTGTTGAAGAACAAGTTTTGGCATCTAGCTAGTGCTCAGGTCTACGACTTTCATTTAAGCAGAACCCACTATAGTATTGACATGTGGGCTAGACTTTGGATTTTCCAAGTATGGAGTAGATCATGGTGCATTTGGCATAATCTCATAGAGCATGTATGACTGAGATTATATGAGCTCTAACTGTTGTGCCTAAAATATTGCTTGTTCCTCTGAAAGCATTCACGAAGTTTCAACGTCTTTTGAAATATAGGGGAGTAGATATTTTAGGAACCATTCAAGGAGGAAATCTAGTGGAACTGTAGCTTTAGTCAAACTCTTCCTTCTCCTCTATTCCTAAATGTGATCGAAAATGTGCATGGCATTATCTTTCTCAAAATTAGACAACAATTTTGTCTCGGCATCATACCAAACAATGAGTTGGAAATTATTTAGGAAAATTGTGGCTAAATCACCGAACATTGAGTACTTCCCCCTCTTAAGTTCAATATACCACTTGGTAGTGCCTCTAGTGAGAGTATTCTGGAACAAACAAAATCAAATTGTATCATCATTAAGCGAGTTTGACAAACACCACAAGTGGAATGTTGTTATGTGGTCCTGTAGATCCTCACCACTTTTCCCTTCACAATTGGGTATGTTTGAAGGTATTTTGGTTGGGACCACATGCTAACTAAGATCATGATGAATGGGATCATTCATCAACTTGGATAAGTATGAAAATGTAGCATTGCGAGAAATGGTAACCTAGGCTGTGTCATTGACTAATGAGCAGCCTTTAAAGAAGGTCATAGGTTGTAACTGGCACTGGGTTTCCATAAAGAGTTTGCTATCGAACGAGATCTTGGGATAAAACCTTGTGGCCCTTGGTTGAATGGTGGAAATCCTCTACCCATATATTTACTGAGAGGAAAACTAGGGTTTCCTCTAGCGGCCCCTCCATGGAGAGCATAGATTATTTTAGGGGTGAAATTTCTCTCATGGGCAAAATTTATCTCATGGGCGAAATTTCTCTCATGGGCAAAATTTTAGGGTTTAAATTTTTGAAGGGGCGAATTTTTATTGAAGTAGGTTTTAATAAAATTAAAATTTTTAGTCTAAATATTAAATTAAACATTTTTTATGGTAGACCATTCGTTCCATATAGAAAATCCGAAAATGTTGTGTAAAGAGGGTTCACCCTCCTGATTTCGTGATAAAATTTTCAATTTGCCTCGATTTTTCAGATTCCATTTTTTTGTTTTTGGGTGAATCACCTTGCATATATTTGAATCAAGGAATTAGGGAAAATATTTTATCCCAATATCCCTAAATAAAGGGTTCATGGAGACTCTAATGGATTCACCCTCAAATTTTGAAATATCTGAAGAGTTTGCTGAAATGGCCCACAAATATTGAAATGTCTGGAGAGTTTGCTGAAATTTCCCACAAATTTTGGATAGTTTGCTGGATTCAGTTAGAATTTATGGAGTTTCCAGTTGATCTAGGTGGATTTCGGTGGCCACCCACCTTTTCCAACTGGCTCAAAACAAGTTTCTTGCAATTTTGGTTATTTACTCTTTTTAGCAGTTTTTTCAGGTCCCAAACTTCTGGGGCCATTTTGAGGCCCTAAACAACGTTTTTTGGGAAAACAGGAAGCAACATGGAATGAGGTTTAATGTTGCTTAGGTAAAAATTTGTAGTCCTCGGATCATGCACCCCAAATGGAGATTGTATGCCAAAGATACACCCCTGGGAAGTTGACATATCAACTACCCCCATCGGGGCCCGCAAACCTTTTGGATTTTCATCTTCTAGGGTTAGGGTTTTGGATTTTCCTTATGTTAAAAAGGCCCTTAGAGCCTCATTGTAATAATAATATTCTTGCTAATGCAATTATCCATCACATCTCTTCTCAGAGATAAGATGCCACCATTCTAGCGAGTCTTTCACTATGTATTTTTGTAGTCTCTGTACATTTATTTCATTAATAGAAATCGTATATTAATGTATCTCTGTGTTTATGGTTGCATATCTGATACATTTATTTTATATTTTTGGATATCCGATATATCTTTTTATATTTCTTTATTATATCTCCACTCTCATTTCATGCCGAAAATAATCCAGATCAGTGGTATCAAAGCAGGCTGCTCTTGATCATTTTCAATGCATGTCCCTGACGAGGTCCGAGTATAGCAAGTTGGGTCTCTAGCTTGTATCTCTTGAAGACAATCACTCTCGCACGCCCAAGAAACCCTCCATGGTGGAAGAAAATAAAAAAGATGGAGTAGACGATCCTATCAATTTGTTGCTAGAGAAATCTCTCACGCGACAGAGGGACGAAATGATGGAGAATTTTTCCCACATCCTTCAACGCCTGCTGATAGTAAGAGGCACATATTCATTAAGAGACCACTTTGGAGGCACCTCGCCTTTCAAGGTACAAGTTAATTTTTATATTCCTATATTTGAAGAACAGATAGATGCAGAAGCCCTAGACAAATGGTTAAATCTGTTAGAAGGTTATTTCTCTGTTCACAATTTTTCCAACAGAGAGAAGATCACCTTCACTCTCTTTAAGGCTCTCCCTCATGTAAAACATTGGTGGGAAAATTACCAGGAGAAAAGTTCCACAGAGGAGTCTAGAATATATGGGGTCGATCCCACTTGGGATTTTTTTTTGGATGCGGTAAAGGAACAGTATTACCCTATTGGCAACTATGAGGACCAATAAATGAGATGGAATACACTGCGAGAAGAGAAGGGCCAAGCTATTCCAGAGTTCACGAATACCTTCCATACCTTGAGCACCAATATGGGCATCAAAGACTCTGAATGACATTTGGTTTTGAAATACTGTGGGGCTCTACACAGATACATCCAAATTGAAATGGATTTTCTAGACATCTCATCACTTGGATTTGCTTATCGATATGTTGTTAAAATAGAGAAAAAATTTAAGCACTTGAACAAATGGAAGTTTGGATCCACAAATCTGCAACAACCAAAGTATGACAAAGATGACCCTAACAAACAGTCTCCCAAAAACTAGTCCAAGCCACAGGAAAAGAAGACTCATGAGAAGACAAAGAAGGACACTGGGAAATGGTCTGATTTCCACAAAATCCCTTGGCACAACACTAATGAATGTCGCTCAAAATAGTCATTGGTGGCTGAGATCAAAGACAAGGAGTTGAACCTTGCCTCAGAATATGATTATAAAAATACTGGTAAAAGACATATCATCAATGCAAACCCCACTATTATTGTTGCAACCACAACAATTTAACTAAAAGAGCCAACAGATCCTGAAGAGGGGGAGCACATTTTTTATTCACACATGTGGGTGAAGGGGACTCTGCTGCATTTTATTGTTGATAGTAGAAGCTGGAAGAACCTCATCTCAACAGAGGTCGTCAAATAGTTTGGATTGTTGACAACACCACACCTGCAACCATACAACATTGGGTGGCTTCACCAAGGACGAGATATTCGTGTCAACCAGTAGTGTCGATTTTCATATGACATCCAATTCTTCAAGGATGAGGTATTATGTGATGTTGCCCCATTGGATTCCTGTGATGTTTTTTTGGGCCAACCATATATGTGGAAACACCATGCTATTTATGAGTCTCGACTCCGTAGTGTCATTGTTACTCTAGGGGGTCATATCTACAGAATCCCAGAGGTAGTTCCAACTATTGTCCCACCTAAATAGTGTTGCAAGGTAGTATCTCATACTACAAAATTAAGATTCTTCACAATCTATTCAAAAGGTCAACAGAAGGATACTGCAACCACTATAGTCTCAGCCCAAGCACCTTATATCCATTAAAAGAAGGTCGATAAGATTGCAACAAAACATAAAGATTCCTTCTGCACACAGTCATGTCAGATATCCTGACTGGTTGAACAAAGTCAACCCCACCAACAACAGGTTCATGACAACCTTCCACAAGCTAAGCAACGCAACTTCTCCAACAAGGCAAGCAACTCATCAATATGCAAATTCAACAAACACTTTTCCCTCTCCCATGGGCACACAACACAATGGAGACCATTTATTCTTAAGGAGGGAGGATTGATCCATGTGGATTTCAATGGTCACCCACCTTTTCCAACTGGCTCAAAATAGTTTTATGGCAATTTTGGTAATTTACTATTTTTAGCAGTTTTTTTGGGTCCCAAACTTTCGAGGCCATTTTGAGGCCCTAAACGATGTTTTTTGGGAAAATGAGGATCAACATGGAATGAAGTTCGATGTTGCTCACATCAAAGGTTGTATTCCTCAGATAGATCTTTCCCATGAGCTATAGTGCACCCAAAACGAAGATCATATGCCAAAGTTACGCCCCTGGGAAGTTGACGTATCAACTACCCCCATTGGGGCCCACAAACCTTTTGGCTTTTCATCCTCCGAGGTTAGGGTTTTGGATTTTCCTTATGTTAAAAAGGCCCTTAGAGCCTCATTGTAATAATCATCTTCTTGTGAATGAGAGTAGCCATCACATCTCTTCTCAAAGATAATATGCCCCACCATTCTAGTGAGTCTTTCACTATGTATTTTGGCAGTCTCTGTACATTTATTTCATTAATAGAAATCTTGTATAACTGTATCTCTGTGTTTATGGTTGCATATCTGATACATTTATGCTATATTGTTGGATATCCGATATATCTCTGTATATTTCTTTATTATATCTCCAGTCTCATTTCATGCCGAAAATAATTCGGATCACCAATTTCATGGAAATTTTGGAGAGTTTGCTGGAGAGTTTACTAGATTCATGCTGAATTTATATTTATTGGATTTGAGCATGTCAAGTGGCTCCCAATTTGGATTTGTCTCTTCTGAGAGATTTTTTGTTTGTACATTACATGGTGATCCCCATCTGAGAGTGTAGATTGTGTACATTTTCAAGTTACACTATAAATGAGATATCCACGAGTCCCAAAACGAACTTCATCAGTGGGTGTAGTTCTTTTTTTATAATTCATTCCTCATAAAGAAACCTTGTAATCACTACCTCCCAATATTTTCTTCTTCCCGTTATTTAATTACAAACTGTAGATTGTATGGGGGTAGGTAGTTGATAGGATTTTTCATTATAGATAGGAAGATATGTTTGTCATACCCAAGAGTGGTCATCTAAAATATATATTGAAGAGGATTGTCCACAACACTCATTTTTTTGTTTTCCAAAACTAACTATGTTAGGTGATTATCTATGGCAACCTCTTGCTTATGGTTCCCATATAGCTCGAGTACATAAATGTGATTAGTACCCTTAACCCGACTATTATTTGGATCCATCTGTGATTTACCTTCAATATGGGGTGTATTGTTGTGATCAAGGCAAGGAGGATAAGATGAAGACTAAATCTATAGATGTTATCTGAAATAAGCATGTTCGATACAATTTGTTGGCAGCATGTGAGTTTCTTGAGAATCCAATACCTTGTTGATGTATTTTCCTAGAGTATTTGTAGAACTCATTTGGTGTTTCCTTTAAGGGGCTATCAATGTGTATCAATTCAACAACTTCAACTTGGTAAGAGTCTTAAATTTTAGTATTTGTGAGTTTTTTTAGTTCTTCACAAGAAAAGTGATTAGAAGCCACGCCATTTTGTTCAATTTCTTCTTGAATGCTAGGTTCATTTTCTACTATGTAGTCCATTAATACGATATGTTGCTTGCATGAAGGCTCTTGTATAAGCCTAATTTGGAGATTTCTACCATTTAGATCATCAATATCATTAAGTAGACATACTCTTTCATCTCTTAAAGATAGATTCATTTAGTTAGTGTCATGGGACTGGGAGGATAAGATACTTGGGGGAAGGTATCCCTATTTTTTCTAGTTTTCCTCACCATCTAAGGGTAAATATTCCTCTCAATGAAAGGTAAGAGAATCCATGCAAGGTGCAAAAAATCTAGGTTAGAGGGTCTATCCTCTTCTTGTAATTGGTGAGAGAATTGTATGAATCTCAAGGAATAGTCTTTAACAGAATCATGTTTCCTTTTATCAAATTTTCCTTACATACAATACAATGTCTCTACTGAGTAATTATCATGAGTAGCCGTTGGAACACAAATATTCTATTTGTAAGAATAGGTGGATGGATTTTTTCCTTCCAACTTTCTTTACCTTTTGAATACCCCTATTGAACCATTCAAATTCTTCTACAATAGTGATCCAAGAAAAATAAATGATGCCTCATAATTATTAACAGAACTACTTTATCTAAATAGTACACAACTGGAACTATAATAAGGCACTCTAATGAAGCTGACATTTTTCTCAATTTTCATCAAACTGATTAAGAAAAAGCTTTGAATATGTTTTACTCATTATTGTTAAAAAAATAATAATTTCTATATCATTTAACATTTAGGATACTAATTTGGAAAACCTTGCACTTGATATCAAACTACTCTTAATTGTAAAACTTGTGTTACTATTGACTTAATAATAATTGGGATGCATCTCTTGCTTCCTTAATAAAGAGGTGCAATATGTTTATTCCTCTGTAGTAAACAATGATTGCATATATGTTCTTTGGCATTTGTTGTTTTCTTCCCAAGATGTTACATTCATGCTCATTCAACCCATCCTATTTTTTTTGAAGAGGAAATTATGTAGAAGGTAATCCTTTGAGGACTATTGTGCCATTGGCTTTAGTGAAAGAACCCTATTCAAGTTCCATGATCATTGTAGTAAGAAAATCAACCAAAATTTGCAAGGCACCAACAGTTCCACAAGCCTCCCATATCGCTTCTTTGATATCCCCTTCACTATATTTCTTATGACATATAGATTCATAAAACTTAGTTAGCAAAGATATAACACCATGAAAATCATGTTCTTGCTTGGCTATAGTGCATTAATATACCATAGGATGTTCTTTGAAGAGCTACTTTTGGGTAATAAACCATTAAATAACCATGTACATTATTCTCAATGATAGACCTATAGAGGTATATTGATTCCTCATTGCCTTTGTTACCAAACATATTTTGCATCTCTTCCTCAATAAGGAAAGCAATATTTGGACCAAATATGAGATGTATCCTCATTGCCTTTATTACCATATCATATTTTGTATCTCTTCCTCAACGAATAATGCAATATTTGGACAAACTATGAGATGTATTGAAGATGAACTCTAGTTATTGATTCATTCTCATCATCAACTTCCAATAATTCTTTTCCTTTTGGATCATAGTTACTAAAATTAATTCCTGGAACTAGCCCTTCAATTTGAATAGTTGATGATTTTTCAAATATTGTTTTTTTCAAAATCTTCGATGAAGTATTTGGGTAGTAGGATGCATCAAGAAAATAAAGATCCCTACAAGAAGTTGTAATTCCCCAAAGTGCTTCATCTCTAGCATCAAAGAAAATGGAAATATCAAAGGACCGTACTAATGATCGTGATATCGCTGCACCAAAAACTCATGGATCTAAAAGCTTATGGCCTGAAAATACATCAAGCTTGCACAAAAGAGCATGAAAATATGGTGGATAAAATGCTTGAACACTTGAGAAATGAGGTTTCTAGTAGAGGGTTACTGACAAGGATTCAAAGTGCATGACATTTCATAGCCTCAAGATAAAGCAAAGACTCAGGAAAAATGTCTCTTTTAGCACTAGATCCATCAAAAATAGCTTCGGTTATTATCATTTGGCTCTGCTTGGGGTGGTGTTGAGGCCTCAACAAATGGGAACACAATAGTCAAAACCATTAATCTCATAAATGCACCATGAAACCATGAACCTAGACACATAAATTAATGATGTCCAATAAAAAAAATCCAATCCTTATGGTGGGTTCGTGTAAAAGTTATGCCCAAGTTCACCCCATATTTTCTTCAATGCCTACCATTTTTTAAGAAGGCCAAAGAAGAACATTGCAGGCTCCCTTGTGCCAAAATTATGTAACAGGGTTTCCTGTCCACCTGGCCATGGTTATTTTTTATTTGGGGTCTTATCGATTCTGTAGCATCCATCCTAGTCACTTGTCAAACTTGAATATTTAGTAGCCACATCAAGGTGATCTTCTTTGTCACGATCAATGTCCTGGATGGGAGTGAACGACAATGATTCTAATTCATTTTAGGCTTATCCAATCTATGTTTTTCCAAAACCTTCTTATTTTGTACCAAGATCACAAGATACCCTATTTTTGAGAATCATACCAAAAATAGAAGGGTCACAATTTTTAGTTTGTGCTCCACAAGTTTCATAGGACAACTTTGTGACAAGAATGCAACAACCCCTTATTAATTTGAGTGTCTACATCTTCATCAGACCTACCTTTTCTCTAGAAATCAAAGTGATCATAATGAATTTGTTCCAATTTTAACTCATCTTCAATATCATCAGAGAGTATATGATCATATTCGTTATATCTTCCAGCCAGGTGTTCTTCAAGATGTGCAGAATGCTACATATCCTTGTCACTAACTTTTTTAGATTTCGATGGCCGATTTGGGATGGTTTGGTCAAAACTTTTGACGTCAAAAGATTGTTCCAATTTATTCCCTAGGGAATCTGAAACATCACTCTCATGCTTGTCCTCTTCTTCAACACAATCATTCCCAACTTTGGAAGTAAGAGTAGTATCAATACTTAGCATGAAAGTTCTGTCATTGCCTTGTTTGGATTCAAGATTCATATTTGAGCTAGAAACATTATATGTGGGTCTGTCACACTTGTTTTCCACCCATACAAAATCTAAGAAAAATCCTTTACCATCTATCTGATCTAGTGGAACAACAATAGTATCATTGCTGGATAAATTGAGAGTGGGGCCTTCGTCATCAATGGCTCAGATTTATACCCTTATCTTCATGCTAATTATTGAAATTCTTCATGAGATATGGAACATAGGATTTCTTTATTGAAGATACATGTCCTTTTGTAGGTCTAGGAATAATTATGGGTTGCTCATAGAGCTCTGTATATGCCAACATTGAGGTCTGAGGCCTAAAACTAATCCACTTTAGAATCTGGGTTGTCTTCCTCTATGACTGCCTCTTCATCTTCAAGAGGAGGTTCGACAGATTCCTTAAAAATGTTTTGTGCATCACAGGGGATCTAGAATTACATTTCAGGTATGTACTTGGTTGGCCTTTTCAGTTCACAGGTTGCAAGGAAAATTTAAAAAACTACCTAAAAAAAAACATGTTTCTGCCACTGTTACAGACCCCATGCTACACTTCTAAATCAGTCTTGGGAAAAATATTTTTTCTCCACTTTGGAGAGGTCATTTTTCATTCTTGAAATTTCTATAGAAAATTAGACATACCAATATTTCCAAATCTACCTTTAGATCAGAAAATGGATCAGGAAAAGTCACTCAAAAGTGCTCTGCTAGACCACGCTGCGCTTTTGACTATGTTTTTGGTCATGATTTTCAAAATAGGTTTCTGACCAAATGAAGATGAATTTTGGAAAACAAAAGGAGGTTTTTTCTAAGGACATACCAAATAACAGTAAAATATTTCATATTTTACACAGATATCATATATTGGGAGACATTAAACTTTCTTGGAGGCCTATTTTAGAAAATCCAATTCTCCAATTTAATTGCATGTTTTAGTCATTATTTTGTGGCACATATTACAAGATCATGGGAAATAACTTAACAACACTGAGATAATTTTTTCTTCAGAATAACCTTCTATACAAAAACCTTTCCCAGTTGTTTAAAATGTGTTATTTTTAAAGAGGTATCGCTCCATCGTTGACCCCTATATTTTCGTTGCACTTCTGGAGAATTCGCTGCACTTTTGGACAGTTTGTTTTCAAATCAATTTTGAAGGGGTTAGATGTAGGTTTTTTTATTGGATTAGTGATTACATGGTGTAGAGGAAATCTTCATATTTCCATTCATAACTTTCAAATCAAAAAATTCATCAATAAATGCCTCCAAATCATCCTCCAAAGTTGTTTCTCTTCTGCTACAATTTGCTGCGCTTCTGTCATAGTCGCTGTGTTTCTGTGTGTAACAATTTCAGAAGTCTTAAAAGTCCTGGACCATTTTAGAAAGCATCAAAATCATATTGGAAACCCTTGAATGGGACATACAAGCCCTCAAATCTCAACCAGATTCTGTTTAAACCATTTTAAACTATGAAACCATTAGACTTTACACAGACATAGCCAGTAGTACCATAGTCACCATGATTTCATCTCAAACTACTGTTCTATTTTTACAAGGGATTATGTTTATGCAATTTATAAAAATGTCGTTACCAAATATCTTTTGAGTTACTATAACAAAACCCAATTGGTTATTAAATCTCTTTTGAGTTATTATAACAACTCTCTTTTGAGTTATTAAATCTCTTTCTGATGCATAATATTTTAGTCTTCATTCTTTTTGAAATAAAAATGTGTTTTTCATAGTTCTTGCAGCATGAAGGTTGTAATTTCTTATTGAATTTTTCCATGATAGTTCAATGTATACATGTTTATAATATCCAAAATTCACATATTTGAATTTATTTGATTCTTGATCATAGTCTTATGCATGTTAAAAAGAGCTCATTGGAAAATTTAGCTCAACTTGAACCTTGTTTGAAGGACCACTAAACATGACCAATTGAAATGTTATTCCTGCTCCGTGCCTTGTTTATATCTAATTTGGAGAAGCTTCCTTGAAATTGTGGGGTTACAACACTAATGCATTCTACTTTTTTGATTTAATGTAAATGATTGTAAGAAAGTAATATATGCAAGATCAATCACATAACATGCCAAATGGTAATTTTTAATGTAAATTAAAATCTTGAGAATTAAAAGCAATATTTGGCATGTTCATAGAAAGCATTGCACACAATGTTTTGAATTCAATTCAAATTTAAGGAGGGGCTAGGCAATGCAATTGAAATGAATATTGAAACTACCATTGCACTTGAATATTTTCATTCTACACATTCCTCTATTTTCATGCTTGAGGATTGTGAGGAACAAGTCATTTTTTGTTCATGATTAAAAATATGAATTTTCCACTTTCTCTTTGCAAGGATAAAAAGGAAATTTCATCACTCTTTCCAAGAGTGATTATCAATAAGGTTAAAATATGCATCTTTAGCTCTTTGTTGGGCTTTCTTGTAAGTTGATTTTCCATCTATTTTTTTAGACTTGCTTGACATGGATTTCTAATTCTCATGCTCAATCTTGGAATTTACATTTTCATCCCTAAAACCAAGATTGTCATCAAAACCACACTTACAAATTGCGTTTTTACCCCTCATGTACGTGCATAAAAAGTTCAATTTCAGCATGGTCAACCCTTGTTTTTGAATATAATATTGCTCTCTTAACCATGGTAATTTTTAGCCACATGTATTTGCTTGAAGGATGATTTCAATCAACTTTTTTCTGCTTGTAGATATGAATTATGCTCCACATAGTGTTGGTTTATGAGAGAAAAGGTAAAAGAGGTAAGTTTATTTTTTGTGGAGAAAAATCTTACTTTTTTCAACTCAACAAAACTAGTTTCTTCCACAAACTATGATTATGACCCAACAAAGTCAAATAAATCCATTGTACATACAAGAAAACATAGTTTTCAAATTAATTTTGAATTGGAAGCGAGATTACAAAATGAATTTTGAAATTTCCATTTCACTTCAAGTTTTGTATTTCACATGAACTCCTTGTTTATTATGCGACAAGGGAGATTTCATACCTATCTAAATTCATGAATGAAACACGAATCAAAGAATTCATTGATTTATTATGAGAGGATTAAAATGCAATGAAGCATTAAAAGAATTAAAATAAAAAAAAAATTGTGTGCATGAGTTCATAGTGCTTTATGTCTCCATGGTTAAATTCAAGAGTTCATTTTGAATGGAATATTCTCCTCGAAAGATAATGTTGATCCCTTTTTCCATTGCATAGAAGATAACTCATTAGTTTTAAATTGTAAGATTCGTGGAAAGTTGATGATTCATTTGAAGCAAATGTATTTGCATTTCACATACTTAAATTCACATACTCTAAAAAAAAAAATCATGCTTGTATACTTTTAACTGATTCACTAAATTTTAACAATGAAACTTTTTCCTGTGACTATGTCACCATTCATGCACACGCGATCCAATATGCCAAGCATTGAGCCTTGTGAATCAAGCTAATCTCATTGTGGGTTTGGAAAAGATGGTTGTGCCAGTGATTTTAAATGGATCTCATTTCATTTTTGTCAACTTTTAGTTTATTAACATGGATCTAAGACATGAATTTCCCATGAATGCTTTGCAACCCAAATGCTATGAAAATATTTTTTTTATTTATTGGTTTTGGTTCAAGAGTGAAGGGTACATCAAGAAGTGAGGAAACAAATAAAGATGTGTGCATGAACTAGGCCCCAAAAACATTGAAGTGAAGGATTCTTCCTCTTGCATGATTGAAGAATATTAATCCAAAGAGAAATGAAGAAAACTTGCCATTTTCAGGTCAAATATTTAAAGGAGATAAAATGACCCAAGTTTGTGCACCTAAAATCAAGTGAAAGAGAGTTGAAAGCTTATTCATACAAGAGTCAGTAGAATCCAAATTGGAGCTATGAAGGGTTATTTACATCCAAAGTTTGAATAAAGTAGAGTACACTCTCAAACCCCCATAAAAGATTTACCCAACAAAAAGGGATACAAGGGAAAATTAATGACATAGATGATAAATATTGTTTTGTATTTATTAATATTGAAAAAAATGATCGTTCATATAATTTTTTGAATGAGGACCAATTGTAAAATAGTTTAATTAAATAAACTTGGAGGACAATAGCCATGGATTTATAAAGTCAAGCACTAGACCAATGGAATGTGAAAAGCCATTTACAATTTGTATAAATGAGGCCTTTTGTAAGGCCCTAGCCTTGAATGGATTTGGGCACCTCCACTACATGATATCCTCTATGGTCATTGATGAGATATCTTATGTCGAGCATGCCTCTCCTTATACATCTTCCTCTTCGACTTGTGTATGTCTATTGAATTCTTTCGACCTTCATGATTGTCTTGTTTACCATAACAATGGTTTAAGAAAATGAAATGTCAAAAGGTATTCGAGGAAAAAATCACAAACATGTATCAAATGGTGACCTATTGCAAGAATTATGGATGACTCATTTATAACAATGCTGTATATAAGGTAGGATCACATCATAAGTCTTAGGATGCCTTTCTGAGCTACCCAAGTTTTTAGAGTTGTGGTTAATTGATAAAGGTGTCAAGGTATTTCTTATGCCAAATTAGGAACATATCCCTCCAATCCTTTGAAATTTATATGGAATTATGTTATCTTTGCAAATGTTGTCTTCCAAATCCGAGATGTATAATCTATATGTAAGAGTGTATAATGAGAAACTAATTTAGTAGAGTATTATATTATTATAGTTTCAAATTGTGAAGGGACACTTGAATAAGGTCAATCCATAAAGTTCTAAGAAAGTTGCATGTGTTGTTTACATCATACTCAAAATGATTAGGTTTTGTTAGTTAAGGAGAACCAAAAGGGCCAAAATATATATGCTTTTGTGTTGAAAACATGCAAGGGTGGATCTCATTTGAATTTTTGTGTTGACTAGTTCAGGAGACATCATGTCACCCATCCCATCAGTCCAAAAGGAGTTGTCACAGATCCATGCACTGCGATAGATTACACCATAAGTCTACAAACATTGTTGCATATTCATATTGTGCATGTGAATGTAATTGATAATAAATCTTCTACAATGGTTTCAACTAGATACTTTGCAAAATGTAGAAATGATACCTCGACATTACTTTAGAAAGATCATGATATGGTAGCGAAGGAAAACAAACATAAACATAGTATTAAGCTTGTAGTATATCTTTCAAAAGTAATTGCAAAGAAGCTAATGGTTATCTATAGAAGGATGGATATGGGATATCTAGATAAAGTACTTCTACTGTCTCTGGAAGATGGTGTCAATGTTCTTTCATTTTGTGAAATACATTGTGATATTAGCATAAAACGTGATTCACCAGATATTTCTATTAGTAGGTTTAAAGGATGATCTTGTAGATATTCCAGTGGATATCCAGTTCAGAATCATGATCATCCTCAATGTTGACCTTATGCTTGTCACTCAATTGGCCTTGAACATCCAACAAAAGGATGTAGCATGTGGGGAGTTTATTGGTAGCAAGGTTCTAGAAGCATGCCATCAATAGGGTGATTTATTATAAGATTATTGCAAGGTTTTTTGTGATGAAATAAGAATTTCTTGAGGCCCATTCCAAGTGGTAGCAGTACACACTCCTAGAGCTATTATTTCACATTTTTTACTCATGGCAGGGTAAAACCTTCAAGGAGAAGCTGACTGCTTTTATCACAAAAACAAGGGTGATACTTGGAGATAATTAAATAATAATATTCAATCATGGTTTATGTTGTAATGGGAAGTAGAAGGGGCACCACCCTTTAGGTTATTTTTGGATCTGATTTATGTAATAGAAAGATCCTACCCAAAGGGATCTGATAACTGGCATCCAACACAATTCATTAGTGGTTAGTGGTGCACTTTACTAGGATTTCAATAGTCCTTCAAATTATTCATCACTACTATCTAGTATGGTACCATTTTTTGTTGAAATGGAGTTTCCTTCCCTTTTTGTCCACTTTCAGTGTCATAAGGCATCATAACAATGAGATCCTTGACAAACACAACCCCTGATGCTTGCAACGTTGTCTAGAGGATCAACAAATTATATTTATTTTTCCAAATATGTAAAATGAGTATATTATAGTTTAATGAATGCATTTTATTGTTATTATATATGGTTTTATACTTTATCAAAATTTCACCAAGACTTTATAAGATTTTATAATTCAATGAAAGATTTGCCAAGATTTACGAGATTTTATAATTCAGTGAAAGATTCGCCAAGATTTTACAAGATTATATAAATGAATAAAATATTTTCTAAAAAATTATATATACATATCAGATTATTGATAAATAGCCTTCAAAGTTTCCTATGTATCATGGGGATTCAACCATTTATTATATATATCAATTTAGGGGGGGTTCTTAAAATCACCCATGATGGAGAAGAAAAAATCTTGGCATGCGGTAGACTGATCGAGAAATGGGTTTCCACTTTGCGACATCCATTGAGAGGGATTCCATTGGCCTTAGAGAGGGGTACTCCCCAAAGGTTCCCTTAGTGAAGATATGGGTCCTTTTCAGGAGACATATTGACCTTGGAAGGGGTTTCCCCCTGCCATAATTGTGGACATGGTGAAAGGGTTACTCTTGATCCCACTGTAAAGTATGAATGGGGTTGATGTAGGATAAATACTATCATATTGGGATATACTACCCATAGAGGTGCCCCATCCCCATGTGGGGTTAGGGCCGAGAAATTGGATAGGTCCTCTTTCGACGAATGGAGATAATGGAGGAATGTGACCTCTACCCCAATAAAAGGATTGGTAAGGAGCTGGAGTGATCCCCACACCAACATTCGAAGACTAGGATGTTGGATGAGAACTAACCAATGCATTAAGCATGTCCATCGAAAACATTTTGAAAGAGAAAGCATTTGTTTTTTATGAAAATGATGCAGTTTCACTCAAATCTTGAGTGGGACCTACAATCGGTGAGGTAAAGAATTTCTAATCTATTCCTTGGGAGGAAGGGCTTGAATTCTCTTGGATATTTAGAGTGGTAGGTTGGCCACTTTGAGTGATCATCTCTCTGTGACAATAAACTCACCTTCATAAAGTTGAACTACGTTCACCGAACACACTGCTACAAAGCCATAAAAGAAAAGAAAAACACAAATAACTTTGTCAAGATCTAACTCAACAATAAAGTGGGATCGAACCCTTCCAGATGAAAGCATGGGTTGATTAAGTCCCTTGGACCAATGCACAAAGGTATGATAAATAATTATCCTGATCTCCATAGATCAATCCTATCTGGTGCAAGTACCACGCTTTGTGGGGCAACCTCTAGCAATACTAAAGTGTGCGATACAAAATATACCCTAGGTACTATGAAAAACCCTTTCAGTAACCTTGTAATATACCTAGGATAATAAACTATGGTTACCAAATCACAGTCAGATTCAGGAAGGTACAGTCTATAGTTGGGATCAAAAGTGTGGGAAAGGTAGAAAATCCCAAAGCCTCGAAAGCGCTGCCTCTCATCGAGGTATGTGCACAATTGAAACCCCAAATACATGATCTCTCCACTATGCTTGGTCCAACTTTGGAGGGGAATCTCCTCAAATATTCCTTACACAACCTCATGTTCAACTCTTGTGTTAGAGGATCTTCTGAACCAACCTATATGACAACTTTATTCTTCACTTCCTATCTCAGACACTTATGCTTGTTTAGTGGCCTTGGAGAAATTTTATCTCCAACCTACACCAAGGCCCTAGCCTAAACTTGTTCATTCACCCTAGAAAAATGAAAGTTTCTAATAGATTCTAGTTATACATTCATTTTAATAAGATTCTCTTTAATAAAAAAGGGTGCATATGCATTTGTGGTAATGTTCAGAATGACTCCAAAAGTAATGCAAAATAATAAAACATTTCAATTTCTTCAAATGAAAATGGATGCAACTTCACTTATGAAGATTTTTTTTTCTTTTTCAGATGAAAAAAAAATTTTAAGTGCAATATTTAAGACACATTGAGATGCACTTTAAAATTCTTTTTTCTGAAAACAAATGCACACAAGACTGAAAAAATTGTACTACTTGATTCTTTTATTTTTGAACAAAAGGCTACCACTACCAAAGCATGATGCAATACAACTACCTAAATTTTAAGTAACTACCTCTTTTCTTGCGATGATAGAAAGAAAGGGTTCAAGAAAGGAGAAGGAAACAAAAATTTGTATTTTGTTCTTTTTCGTTTACAAAAGAAAATAAATACTTAAAAATGCAAATTTTTTCTTTTTGAAACAAGGAAAAGTAGATAAAGAGATAGAAAGTGCTCAACCAAGGAACCACTGAAAACTCAGTGAGTCTGGATGTTCAGAGAAATAGGGTTTATCTTCCAATCAACAAGAAAAACCTTATACAAAATAACTCAAACAAGATCCTTTTCTTCTTTTGTATTATACACTTTCAAATTTTAACAAAGAAAAGATAATCAAAGACTCAGGACATCCTAGGAAACTAAGAAAATCCAGTGCTAAGATAGAAAGAAAGATGATTTTTTTTAAAAACTCCAAATTCAAATAAGTTTGTGACTATTAGCGATGCAACTCAGGGATATCTGCAAGTTTTAGAAGTGCAACATGAGGATGTACGCATGTTGTAGAACAATAGATCGTGGATGTTGTAATGTCCCCACTTTGGGACATCATCATAGTGTAGATATTTATGATGACCAGAGTAGCTAGATAGAAGTTATAGTGAGTACAGGATTATTTGAGAGGCATTGTGGGGTCCAGATTGCATTTCTCATCATATTCCATCATTATGAGCCATTCCACACAGGTTGGCTTTGGTTCCATTGCATTCCGATGATTTCCATGATTTTGACTATTTTGAGCTATAAGTCAATGAAATTCACTTAAGAGGTCATTTGGGCACATTACTTGGAGGAACCTCTCAGTGTAATAGATCATTGGAATCGGGAGGAGCAACACTACAGGATGGGATGTCTAGAAGTGACTTTCAGCGGCTAGGGAAGCCACAAGGAGAGATAAGGAGCTTTTCAGAGGTAAAAAGGGTAATTAATTAATTAAAGTGATTTAATTAATTAATTAAATATTCATAAAATGAAAGTCACTTTGGAGGGACAAGGTGAGCCAAAAGTATAAAACAAAGGTAAGGGCCTCTTCTCATTCATTCATGTATGTTTATCTTTTGATTTCTGGCTTCTAGCTAGTGAGCCCAACATTGGGGGTTTTGAGGGTTTTGACTTAACAAACCCTAGAGGACGATTCAGTGGTGAAAGATTCCACCTAGCTTGTCCCAATATTGGTCCCAGAGATACAATTCTCTCCCACACCATTCTATCTCGATTCTACATCAGTACAGAAGGGTTATACATAACCACAGACACAGGAAGAGAAGGAGGGCGCACCATTGGGGGTTTCCAGCAAGGGGGGTGCACCATCTTTGGAAAGAGGTTCATTGTAGGAGATTGGTAGGGCCTTTGAGGATTCTATCACTTGGGTTTTCATTACAGGACCTTGGACATCAGATATAGTTCTTTCTGAGAGAGATTTATGGCTTATATTATTTCTTGAGCAGTGGGATGAATTGAAGAGAAGGAGGGCGTTTTTGAGATTCAAATCTAGTCAGTTTGGAGGGGTTACACTTCATATCTGACCTTGAGACTTCACCTAGTGACTTGCAGTGTCCCGATCTATATTTCTGGTGAGTTTCAGAGCATTTGGAGTCATCCTTCAGCAGGGATGAATTATCTAGGGCTTTAGTCATCCAGTGGGGTGCACCATTTAGTGGGGGATTTCAGATCTACAAAGATTGAGAGGGATCTTGGAGATTTGGGCACCTGGTTTTTTCTTACCATCACCCGATCTATCAGTTGGCATATTTCTTAGGGTGATTGGACACTTTTGGTAGTAGGGCCAAGTTATTGAGGGTTTCATCCTTCTATTGGAGCGTGGCATCCTTCAGCTAGAGAGTTTGGCATTCATATTTTCTTGTATTGATCTTCATTTCTTATTCAGCCTTTGGAGGCATCTTTTGTAGTAGCAGGAGCATTTTGTAGTAGCTCTTATCTATTGTCTATCTTCTTGGCCATCTGTTGAGCATTCCAGATCGACATCTTCATTGTAGCAGGTTTCTCTATTTTATGAATAAATAATATTTGAGATGTTTTGGTTTGTCTATCTTATTGCAGCGGGTGCCTCATGAAGGTCTTGCATCACCTCAGTCGGGTATCAGCATGTGCAGTTGATGGAGGCTGTGTGGATCTTGGTGGAGACTAGGGGGATGGACTCAATCTAAAATGAGGCTATGTGTCAGGTACAAGAGACTCATGGAGTTGGTGTACTTCAGGATTATGCGTCCCAGGGGATAGCAGTTCATGACTTGATATGGGGCCCAGGGGGAAGCATGTGTGATTGTTCATCCTTGGATGGGTTCTACTATGTAACCCACAGGTGGACATGGGATCCTAGAATTATACTTGATGGGATTCGGTTATTGCTTGAGGACAAGCAATTTTCTAGCAGGGAGGACTATAATGTCCCCACTTTGGGACATCATCACAGTGCAGATATTTATGATGACCAGAGTAGCTAGATGGAATTTATAGTGAGTACAAGGGTATTTGAGAGGCATTATGGGGTCCAACTTGCATTTCTCATCATATTCCATCATTATGAGACATTCCGCATAGGTTGGCTTTGGTTCCATTACATTCCGACGATTTCCATGATTTTGACTATTTTGAGCTATAAGTCAATGAAATTCACTTAAGAGGTCATTTTGGGCACATTACTTGGAGGAACCTCTCAGTGTAATAACTCATTGGAATCGGGAGGAGCAATACTATAGTATGGGATGGCTAGAAGTGACTTTCAGCGGCTAGGGAAGCCACAAGGAGAGATAAGGAGCTTTTCAGAGGTAAAAAGGGTAATTAATTAATTAAAGTGATTTAATTAATTAATTAAATATTAATAAAATGAAAGTCACTTTGGAGGGACAAGGTGAGCCAAAAGTATAAAACAAAGGCAAGGGCCTCTTCTCATTCATTCATGTATGTTTATGTTTTGATTTCTGGCTTCTAGCTAGTGAGCCCAACATTGGGGGTTTTGAGGGTTTTGACTTAACAAACCCTAGAGGATGATTCGGTGGTGAAAGATTCCACCTAGCTTGTCCCAAGCTTGGTCCCGGAGATTAAATACTCTCCCACACCATTCTAGCTCAGTTCTACATCAGTACAAGAGGGTTATACACAACCACAGGCACAAGAAGAGAAGGAGGGCGCACCATTGGGGGTTTCCAGCAAGGGGGGTGCACCATCTTTGGAGAGAGGTTCGTTGTAGGAGATTGGAAGGGAATTTGAGGATTCTATCACTTGGGGTTTCATTGCAGGACCTTGGACATTAGATCTAGTGCTTTTTGAGAGAGATTTACGCCTCAGATTATTTCTTGAGCAGTGGGACGAATTGAAGAGAAGGAGGGCATTTTTGAGATTCAGATCTAGTCAGTTTGAAGGGTTTACACTTCATATCTGACCCTAAGACTTCACCTAGTGACTTGCAGTGTCCCGATCTATATTTCTGGTGAGTTTTAGAGAATTTGGAGGCCTCCTTCAGCAGGGCCGAATTATCTAGGGCTTCAGTCATGCAGTGGGGCGCACCATTCAGTGGGGGATTTCAGATCTACAGATATTGAGAGGGATCTTGGAGATTTGGACACCTGGGTTATTCTTACCATCACCTGATCTATTAGTTGGCATATTTATTAGGGTGATTGGACACTTTTGGCAGCAGGGCTGCGTTATTGAGGGTTTCAGCCTTCTATTGGAGCGTGGCATCCTTTAGCTGGAGAGTTTGGCATTCAGATCTGCTTGTATTGATATTCATTTTGTATTCATCCTTTGGAGGCATATTTTGTAGTAGTAGGAGCATTTTGTAGCAGCTCTTATCTATTGTCTATCTTCTTGGCCATCTGTTGAGCATTTCAACATCTTCATTGTAGCATGTTTCTCTATTTTATGAATAAAGAAGATTTGAGATGTTTTGGTTTGTCGATCTTATTGCATATGGTTGAGGTATGTTCCTTGGTTATCTCTTTCTGTTATTTGCTGCATACACACATATAAACACATCTAAAGAAATAGATCAACAAACTGTTTGACGGAATACCACAACCATAATTTTTTTTTTAAAAAGACAGCAAAACCATGATGATCCTTGCATAATGACTTGGGATCATTACAGATGTATAGTTAAGCTTAGAAAAATAAAAATCAACTCCAAGAAAGAGGGCTTCAAGCCTTGATAAGAACCCCTGAGAGGTTAAAAAATCTACAAAAAACTTTATAACTATAGAAAAAATGACAAGAAAATCAAGTAAGAGACCCTAAGAGACTGAATGAAACTAGGAGAATCCCCAATATGGTCTCCAGTTATGTTGACAAGATATTTCCCCCGTCATTATGGGTTGAAATTAAAATACATCAATATTGTATGGAGAATATAGAAATATTCCCTCCAATACAAGCACACAAAACTGAAAGAATAACTACTTTACAATGATGATTTAGGGAAGGAAGAGGGAGAAAGGGTGTAGCTCAAGTATCCCATTTAATGTCGATCCCACTCCTTTCTCTCGATGAGCTCTAGATCCTTTTTTGGAAGTAACCTGTAAAATGGACAAAATACAAGAGATGCTACAAAGGTAGTTACATGATTAAAGGGTATACATGTCATATATCATATTCAAAGTAAAATTAATAAGAAAAAATATACAATGAACATATGATGGGAGGGAAAACAAAATCTTCTATTAACACCAAATTAGAAAGGTAAGTTACAACCTTGTCTTGCCTTTGGAACTACCTCGAATCCAACTGGCTAGGTTCCTCCAAGAATCCCTCATGCATTGACTCAGCCACTATGCTCTTCCTTGGATGGCCAAAATAGGGATAAGGATTCACCCAATATCCATATAGATAAGAAATATATGTTGGAAAAATGAGTTTCCAGATAAAAGGGGGTGTTGCTCAGAGGATTATAGGAAAGGGAGGCTTTCTAGATGTTGACAACATAATCTTGCACCAAGGGAATTGACCTCTCCTTATCCCTTAAGGGTGATTTTATCTCTTCCCAAAGAGGTTTGGGAATTTGAATTCCATTGTGTACAAGCATGGGGATGTTGGGGAATGATCCAATAGAAAAACCTTCCTGAAAACAATAATTTATTTTATTTTTTATGATTTTTGAGGGCATCCATGGGTTGCAAGTTGTAGATTCATGGATGTCTATGTGTTGCACTAGGGAAACCCATAGATATGCTCATAAGGCATGTTTTTGAAATGATTTTGGAGAGGTAACTTGGGAAAAAGTCTAGCAAGCTTTGGGAAAGGGTTAGGCCATGGCATAAATGCATAGTGTGTCATTTTTTGCTATAACATATAGTTTGTGACATTATCGGGTATGGAAGGCCTAAAAATTATTTCAACAAAAAAAACGTCATTAGGGGGCATGAATCTAGATGCTGCATTTACTAAAATGTCTACATCAATGTTTTGACTATGATATATAGAGATGACATTAAATGATTCAAAGGAATAGAGAAAGTTCCATACTTCATGTTGATAACCTTTCAAGTGAGGGGACATGTAGTGAATAGTGCTTCTTACCTGGATAACTACTATCTATGAATCACCAAATACTCGAAGGTATTTTACCTTAAGATCGATCGCTTTCTTTAGGCCTTGGACCAAGGCTTCCTATTCAATGGTATTGTTGGTGTTCGAATTCTAGATGACAAGATATAAGATTTTTATATTGTTTTGTATCAATAAGGATACATCCTTCCCCGACTCCTTCTTGAGATCTAGAGGCATCAAAGAACATTGACCACATGTTAGTATGTAGAGATTTTTTAGTTGCAAAAAAACCTAGTTATTTTAATACATCACAAGCGTCATTATGAGTGCATGGAAGGAGTTCTGATTGTATATTTGACTAAATTGGATATGATTGCGCTTCATAACAACCATGGTCAGTCTCTAAAAAATAATTTCCCAAAAAATTATGGGTGAAGCTAACATACTTGTTTTTACCTTCCATTTCTATTACTATATGCTTCATATGGGCCTCACTATTCATATCTATCTAATTTGTCTTACCTTTTATGGGAGCCATAAGTGAGACCAATTTGTAAAGAAGTAACCTTGAAGCTTGGCAGACCCATCCATGCTCAACAATAAAACATAACTTTCTGGAATATCAAGAACAACAATGCCAATAAGATAATGAAATTTAGGGTGAGATGTGAGCCTAATCATAACGTCTTTAAGTTATCCTCTTACTTTGAAATATGACATATCTAATTGTATGATCCTAGTGGTGGTCAAGTGTGGGACAACAATTATTCTTTGGAAAATCGAGTATGATATGATGTCGGAGGAAGCACCAAAATCTGCTAAACAATTATGAACATTGAAATTAAAATTTTCACATGTAAGTAAAAAAGGAGGAACCCAAGACTTCAAATGTGCACCTATACTTGATGCATTTATGGAAGATTCGATCTTGACTTTGTGAATTTACTTTATTTGAGTAGCTTTACAAATACTATTAGTTGTAGCAATGAGATTCTTCTGAGATTTATTGGGATTGAAGGTGTCAAGAAGCATATCAAATTGCCGAGGGAGAGTGAAGATATCATACATAGAGATGTTAGCTTTAGTTTTCTTCTTGTCTTCAATGAATTTATAATCCAAAACATGAGTTTCAATTTTACTTGTTTTCTTTCTTGGCTGAGAAATGTTGGATTTGTTGTTGGTTTTTGGTTGTGGGAGTGTTGGTTTTAGTGTTGGTTGTAGTTGAGGTAGAAGTACTTGGTTTTCTATTGTTTTCTGGAATAGAGGTGTTGGGTTTAGTGCTGACTATTGTTGGGGCTGGGGTGCTTGGTTTTTATTGGGAACAAGAGGAGTTATTTTTGTAAGGGTGGTATTGGTTTTTGAGTAGAGAGAAGTGCTGGGAATAGTCCCTTGCTATGTAAGTTGTAATATTGGGGGGGAACTTTTACGACTTGTGTATCTCCCGCATAAAATTATTCAATCTTCTCTTCATCTGAATCAATACACCAGTACCATAAAAACATGGTAGAAGCTTGAGGGGTATCCTCAGTGGTTTCTTCTTTTTCTGCCTCCTTAGGATATTCATCATTTGAGTATTGATCATCTAGTAGTTGGTTGATGACCAAGGTCATAGAGTTAACCCACTCAGGGCATTTTTTTTTAGAATGATTCTACTGGTGGTATGAGAAAAAAATATCCATGCCAAATTTATCTATATTTAGCGTAATTTGTGGGACTTTTGGTTGCTTGGGGGGGTTATCATTACTTTTTATGAATTGATGAAAATGTATAGGCCTTGAAGGCCCTTTTCCAACGATCTTCTTAAGGTCTAATACCTTGTTTGACGATTTCTTAACCAATTTAAACATGCTTCCCAACTCTTTGGGATGTTTTTCAGGGGGTTTTGTCAGTAACAAAGGATTCTACCCAACTGATTTAATTTTCTCAGAGGAGGGATGATTGTTTTAAGAAAACAATTTCTTTTCAATATATTTATCTTCTTCAAAATTCCTAGCTAATTTATCTTTTCCATCTTGTTTAAAAAACATGCCTATAGAAGGAATAAAATATGAAGTATAGTATTAGACAACCATGGTTTCCAAAAGAGTGGTCTCAACATAAAACCTATTGAGCACTGTAGTAAAGTGTTTATTAAATTCATTTACTTTCTCTTCCTTTTCCATTTTTATAGCTCCTAATTCTTTGTATAATGTTTTTGGGGTTTTCTCTTCCCAAAATTTTCCAACGAAATCCTTTTGAAAGTATTCCCATCCAATTATAGAGCCAGGAGGGAGGTTAAAGTACCACATGGAAGATTTATTTTTGAATGTGTAAGGGAAAAACATGCAAACCATGTCTTCATAATGGATGAAAAGGAGACTAGTGGCTAAGAAGAAATTATTTATATGATCTTCTAGTGAGCCAGATTTGTCCTAGTCAAACTTTGGAAGAACTCTCTCTAGATGTTTGGGAATTCCTTGCATGTGTTTATGTAAGTTTAGATAAAATTGGGACAACCATGGTGGAATAACCACTCTTCAATTTAGGTTTTCACCCATGTTATCTTCAAAATCATCTTATGGGGTTTCACCTTCAAATTTTTGCTCGTACTCGAGAGGTGTTGGAGGAATTTGGCTCAAGGGAACAAACACTTCCTGTAGAGCAATTTCTATAAGATATTCTACAAAGTAGAAAAGAATATTGGCCCAATTATTGCATTGTACTATGTGGCTAGCTCTCCTACTATGGATGATGCAAGAGCATCAATCCTACTCAACAACACATCAATAGCTAGCACAACAACACACAAGGAGGGAATAGATCCCAAAGATAGAGAAGCACCAAATTTCTCATTTTGTTTTAAATTTATCATTTAATGTAATAAATTATGTAAGGCTCAAGGAAGAAAGAGCCATTGTGTTGCAAGGATAAATGTAAATCACCTTTAATGGTCCATAGTTGTACAAAACTCGAGCATTGTCTCAAATATGAAGATTGTAAATGAATATTTGCTATAGTGGATTAGTGATAGGAATACATTTAATTAGATGTGATAGCACTAGAATAATTTGGAGGGAAGGCTCGAGAATCCCCTTCATGTATAAATCAATGTATTATATCATGTAAGTAAGTGTTTTTGAGTGACCAATGAAATAAGACAAGAAGTTTTTGTGAGTAGAGAGGGGAGAGGAAAAAAGAATTTGAGACTATGCTGCAGTCCAACATTGTAAACTTTGTAAAGTATTGAAAACATTCACTTTTAATAGAAATTGAGTTCATTTCTGAGTATCTCTATATGTCTGTGTGAATGTCTGTGCATGTTTGTAAATGCTATGAGTTCTAGTGTATTTCTTTGCAGGAATATTTGAATTCTCTGTCTGTGTGAAATTATGAGTTTTTTGGGCTCTCAAGGATATGCAAGGAGTGCACATTAGAGTTGTTAGAAAACTATAAAAGTCTAGCACAAGGAGTGTGAAAGAACTCATTTAGTAGTTCCATGAGGAGCATGACAGGTGGGCACACTATAACTATTCATAAGATGAGGAGGGATATTGAAAGTTTGCACAGGGTGAGTGCAAGGAGTGCACCTACACTCAGAGAAGTGTAAAATCTCAGAGGAGAGGCAAGTGCAAGGATTGCACATTATATTTTTTATAAAACTCTAAAAGGACAACACAAAGAGTGTGAGAGAACTCAGTTAGGATTTTTATGAGGAGCGTGCCAGGTCACCACACCAGAACCAGTCATAAGCTCAAAAGGAAGAGCATGGAGTGCTAGGACGGAACACATAGTTACTTGAAGGAAAAAAGTGCTAAGCCCCTATGAAGTTATAAGCAATCACAAGCTTAGGAGTGATAATCTGAGTTTTCACAGAGTGAGCACAAGTAGTGCGCCTATATTCACAGGAGTATAAAATCTCAAAGAGGAGACTAGTGAAAAGAGTGCACAAAGTCAACACATAATTAAGTGTTTAAAAATATCAATGGAGAGATTGCACAAAAAGTGTGTAGGTGACTTTCCAAGTCCCAAGCCCAAAGGAGAGATAGCGCAAGGAATGCGCAGCTGAATTTTTCCAAGTTCTAAGATCGAGAAAGAAGCGCAAGGTGTGCACCATGTTAGCACTTTGTATTTTTCCCAAGGATGAGGAGGCAATCACTGAGGTAACATCAAACCACTTTGGAGTCCTGGATCTATCCCTCCAAGACTCAGAGAGGGTTCTCTTTGTCTAATATAGCTTTTTTTGTGATATATTTTAGGCTAGTTATTACTGTACAAAGGTTGGTATATAAAATGTTGGTTGGAATAGGAAGGGAAAGGACATTGGGCAATGGAGTCA
The DNA here is from genome assembly GCA_032191745.1 of Picea mariana. Classification (NCBI taxonomy): domain Eukaryota; kingdom Viridiplantae; phylum Streptophyta; class Pinopsida; order Pinales; family Pinaceae; genus Picea; species Picea mariana. The sequence continues at coordinate 472,218 of JASDQU010101043.1, forward strand.
AAGAGGCCTGATCCAATCAAGATAGGTTCTACAGGAAAACTTACATGGCAGGGTAGGCACCTTTGTTGGATTCTTGAGATTATTTAATGATGTGGAAGAAAAAGTGAGGAGAGAATATGGTACCAGAGCAATGAAGAATTATGGAACTAATCTTCTAGCAAAAAACATAAAAATTATCCAAACATAAAAAACAAAGTGTACTTTTGAGAAAATTCTGATCTTAATCATCTATTGTATAATTCAGAAGAAAAAAATATGTGACAGGGAAAACATATTACAAAAGAGACACTTCACCAAAAAGATATGCCGTAGGAATCCTGAGAAGCTTGACTTGTATTATTGATATTTGATTAAAAGAGGCTCTGTGAGCTGTTTTACAAAAACCAAATCATGGTCCCCAAATGATAAACCACTATTCATTAGAATTATTAAAATATATAGAAAAAAATTTCCTAAGATCATGAGGTCTAATTCAACAACCTCCACCAAAACTAGAAACAAATCCCTGAAAATCTTGAACTGACTGCCATGAAAGATGGACCGAATTGTTGAAAATAGGGGTCAAATCAGACATTTGTATCTACCAAAATATGACATCTGTGTGAAAACTGGAAGAGGTTATTGTACATGAGTATGTATTGAGAACAAACCTCTTTCAGTTTTTCCAAATTCATCTCCAGCTCTCCGAAACAGCTGCCACAAGATCATGATCGAAATCGGGAAAACTAGAAACATAAAAAATGGTGCTCAGAGATGGCTTTGATTCTCACTTGTGAAAACAATGTGAGAGGGTTTTTTTCTTCAGTCTGTTATGGAGAAACGTCTCTCTTTCTTTCAAACTTTCTTCTGGTTTGGCCGGAAACGCTCTCAGAAAACGGGTGGTCAAAACTGGCAAAAATGGTTTTTTTGTTGTTTTGGGCAAGGTTGTTTTGGAGGGGGGAAAGTGGTTTTTGGACCCCCTGGAGTGGTAAGTGGTATTGGGATGGGGGGTTCCAAGTTCACTAGCTGGTGAAATGTGTCCTTTAGCTAGGATGGTCGGGGGGGTCCGAGAATGAACGTTGATTTAATTTATGGGTATGTGTGAAGTAAGGTGTGCTTTTGTTTTTATTTTATTTTTATTTTTAATGTTTCATTTTACTAATGCTTTACATGTTTTTTTATTTTCTTTTTTTTTATTAGTTTTTAATTATTTGTTATATGTTTTTATTATATGTATTATGTTTTATTCATTTTATTTACTTTTTAATTAATGTTTTATATTATTGTTTTATATTTTAATTGTTTTTTCTTTTTAATTAAATTTTTAATTCTAATATATTATTACACTAGCCTCATTTTTAACCTAAACACACTAACCTACTTACTTAACTTAAACAAACTAACTTAATTACTAATTATTAATTAATTAATAACTAATTTATTATTAACAAGACTAACCTAGTTTATTGATCTAAATACACTAATTTAATCAATATTAACATTATTATGTTAATTAGTGCTAAAAAATGCCACTAACCATGTATTATTATCCTAATGTTTTTATCCCAAGTTTGTTTATTCATGTAGGGATAAAAATGGTGGGGGGTGAAAAAATGGAGGGAAAGGGCATGAAGGGTGCAGAAGGGTGATGAAGGATCGAGTGAAATGGATGGAGGGGGAAATGGAATCAACCGAGTCCAACAAGATAGATGTCTTCATCATGGGAGAAACGACAAATAAATAGTGGAAGGATCAAGTTACCTATGATTATAGGACCCCAACATAGGCTCCACCTAGGGATGATAGCTCTTTTTAGGAGGTGACTAGAACCACTGAACTCTGAACGTGCAGATCAATGCTTTATCCATTGGGCTGATCCCAAAATCTACAACCTGTTCTGATCTTCAAATTATACCAAATCATACTAAAATCTGAACTTGAAATTCACACTAAACTAGAAATTGTACTACAAACTGAAACTAAAAAAATTGTTGAAAGGAATGCTCAAAGAGATGAGCTTATTTGCCTACTGCTACCTACCCTATACTGCTTAAAATCATGCTGAATCAATTGATACAAAAATTCTAATGAAGCCAGTCAAGTAGCTGCTGAAACAAGTGGACTACTTGATTTCTTGTCACCACAATCAAAAGGACAACTCGACCTTTTGCCCACAGAATCAAAACTGCAAAGTGTAATGGCCACTGCTAAAAACATGATTGATCTTTTATGATGAAAAAATATTCCATGTAGTCTGCTATGGGATCAAGAAAGACACGACCTATTCCTTGACTTTCAACAAATTTATGGTCATAATTCAGTATGACACATAAGCTTTTTACATCATTATACAGTTCTTGAGATGGCTACAAATTTTCTGCTGAACTTTGAAATGGGTCTCTTGCTGAAACAAACCATAAAAGAGACTGCCTATTCATGTCTATATCATAACCTCTTTTAAGTTCATAGATGGCCAATGAACCATGAATTTTACAACACAAGTCATCCAACATATCAACTATTGGGTCTTGTAGGAACTGAGATGTTTGTTGCATTGGTTCCAATGAAAGTTTTTGATCTTCTATGTGCTTATCATCCATGACATGATTACAAATTTTCTTCAAAAACTGAAATGAATTGAAGGTTAATGGTATAGAGTTATAATGCATTAATTCATATTATGTCTCAGGCTCTAAGCTTTCATCTGGAATTTGAAAATAAATGTAGCTCAAGGGCTGCAATTTTGGGTCTAGAATATCTTCCATATCATCAATGACATCTTCAACCGAGTGATCAGAACATTCTTCATATTTACTATCGACAACTTGTTTATAATTTTCTCTCATAATTTGAAACGAAGAGAAACATAAAGGCATAGATCTTTCACTTACTCCGAGATTTGATTATTTTTCCTCATTGCTATCATAGTTTGTATGCACAGGCTGATTGTCATATCTGAGTTGCAACTGATCCTCCTTATCCCATAAGCATGCCACTGGTTGCTTTGAACATTCAAAATCTATTTCAACCACATAATAATAATCATACTGATCATACTTGGGTAGATTATCTAGGTAAGAAATGTCATCAAACAGGGACATCATATCAGCTGGTTGTTCCTCTGCAAGTTGAGTTGGAGTTGCATCTTTGACTGTGTTATGAACTGAATACATGAAATGATAATTTTCCAATCTATGATACCAAGGGTGAGCTGCAAAGTGTTTGGGAACAATGACATTTTCTTTCTCTATAATTAGTGGGACATGATGCCTTTGAACAACAAGTTGTTATCTTATGATAATCCTGTGCAACGTTTCTTCCATTGTACTTGCCAGAATGTCTAGCTTCACCTCTGAGGATGTTAGATGCTCCTTTTCTTTTTTCTTTCTGTCTTCTGCCCCCAACTTTGACCTTTTGATCAACAAATGGGATTCCACACTTATTTCACTATATTGCATTTCTTTGATTGTAGTAGTGTTCCTTTCTCTCAACTAAAATGCCATCTTTGAATCAAAGGAATCTGGGTAGTGTAAGAGAGATAAACCAGGAGGTGGTGTTATATTAGTAGGCATTGAATGGTAGACTTGATTGAATTTAAATGAAAATTGTTGCACTATTTCTCCTGACTATCTTTTCAAGTGATTATATTCTTCCAAAATGAGGAAGGGATTCCTCTTGATCACCCATTGATCCAAAAAAAATTTCACAAGCTAATTGAGATCATTGATGCTTGCAGTTGGCAGATCTTTATACCACTTCTTAGCTCTAGTTTGCAAAGATAAAGAAAAAATCCTAATGCTAACATCACTCTTTTCCACCTGAAAAAGGTCACGATAATTTTCAAAACCTTGAATGTGTTTCTCAACAGTGATGTAGCCATATTCTCCATCAAATATGGGGAGATATTTGAAGTAATTGGCAGGGAAATCATGGAGTATGGAAGGAAATACAAGAGGCTTGTATATATCTCAAATTTTTACAGGTGTAGGAGTATGTACAAGGATTGTAACACTAGGCTTGAACTCTTGAGGCTCATTAGGTTGAACATGCTCTTCATGAATTTTGGCAATATGATCTGGATCAAGATCATGAGAAAGGAAGAAATAATTAAAAATAAAACCTATCATATCTTAGATAAATTTCCAACTTAAATACCTGATTTTTTTAGATGGCCTGGTCATGTTTTTGGTCCTTCCTCTAGTGGAGTCTTTGAATTGGAACTAATCTAGAGATGATTGGAGTCACCAGGTGGATGATTCATCCTTCTTGTGTCTGGTCACTGTCCACCATCAGTAACTAGATCTGGAACTTGATATTCTTTCTAAGGAAGGTTCCCCAGTATGGTCGACACTCTGATAACACTATATAATTTTCCCAAGGATGAAGAGGCAATCAATGAGGTAACATCAAACCACTTTGGAGTCCTAGATCTATCCCTCCAAGACTCAGAGAGGGCTATATCTGTCTGATCTAACTTTGTTTGTGATAGATTTTAGGCTAGTTATTACTGTACAAAGGTTGGTTTATAAATTGTTGGTTGGAACAAGAAGGAAAAGGCCATTGGGCAATGGAGTCAAAGAGGCCTGATCCAATCAAGATAGGTTCTATAGGAAAACTTAGAGGGTAGGGAAGAAAACTTTTTTGGATTCTTGATATTATTGAATGATGTGGAGGAAAAATTGAGGAGAGAATATCGTACCAGAGCAATGAAGAATTATGGAACTAATCCTCTAGCAGAAAACATAAAAATTATCCAAACGCCAGAAACAGAGTGTACTTTTGAACAAATTATGATCTTAATCCTCTATTGAATAATTCAAAAGAAAACAATATGTGACAGGGAAAAAATATTACAAAAGAGAAACTTTACCAAAAATATATTCCGCAAGAATCCTAAGAAGCTTGACTTGTATTACTGAGATTTGATTAAAAGAGGCTCTGTGAGCTGTTTTACAAAAACTAAATCATGGTCCCCAATTGATCAACCACTATTCATTAGAATTATAAAAATATATAGAATATACTCTCCTAGGATTAAGAGGTCTAATTCAGCAACCTCTGCCAAAAATAGAAACAAATCCCCGAAAATCTTGAACTGACTACCATGAGAGACAGGTCGAACTGCTGAAAATAAGGGTCAACTCAGACATTTGTATCTCTTAAAATATGAAATCCATGTGAAAAATGAAATAGATTATTTTATATGATTCCATCCTTAGAAAAAACCTCTTTCAATTTTTCCAAATGCATCTCCAGCTCTCCGAAACAGCTGCCGAAAGATGATGACCAAAATCGGGAAAACTGGAAATCTGAAAAATGATGCTCAGAGATGGCTTTGATTCTCCCTACTTCTGACACCTGTGAAAAAACCAAGATACTTTTTTATTCTTCATCCCATTATGGCGAAAAACCTCTCTCGTTTTTTTAAAACCCCTTATTATTTGGCCGGAAACGCTCTCGAAAAACAAGTGGTAAAAACTAGTGAAAATGGTTTTTTTGTTGTTTTGGGGAAGACGGTTTTGGAGGGGGGAAAGTGGTTTTTGGACCCCCACTCCCCCACTGGAGTGGTAAGTTGTATTGAGAGGGGGGATTCCTAGTTCACCAGCTGGTGACATGTGTCCTTTGGTAAACCACTTACTTGGACACGCCCCCCCCCCCTTGTTAAAGTTAGGATGGTCGGGGGGGGTTCGAGTAACATTACAGACGTTGATTTAATTTATGGGGATGCATGAAGTAAGGTGCACTTTCGTTTTTATTTTATTTGTTTTTAATTTTAATTTTTTAATTTTTTTTAATTTTAATGTTTCTTTTTACTAATGCTTTACATGTTTTTTTATTTTATTTTATTTTTATTTTGTTTTGTTTTATTAGTTTTTAATTATTTGTTATATGTTTTTATTATATGTATTATGTTTTATTCATTTTATTTACTTTTTAATTAATTTTTTATATTATTGTTTTTTTATTTTAATTGTTTTTTCTCTTTATTGTATTTTGATTTTTAATTAATGTTTTAATTCTAATATATTATTGCACTAACCTCATTTTTAACCTAAACACACTAACCTACTTACTTAGCTTAAACAAACTAACTTAATTACTAATTAATTTATTATTAACAAGACTAACCTAGTTTATTAATATAACTACACTAATTTAATTAATATTAACATTATTATGCTAATTAGTGCTAAAAAATGCCACTAACCATGTAGTATTATCCTAATGTTTTTATCTTAAGTTTGTTTATTCATGTAGGGATGAAAATGGTGGGGTGTGAAAAAATGGAGGGCAAGGGCATGAAGGGTGCAACAGGGTGATGAAGGATCGGGCGAAATGGATGGAGGGGGAAATGGAATCAACTGAGCCCAAAAAGCCAAATGTCTTCATCACGGGAGCAATGCCAAATAAACAACTAAAAAATCAAGTGACTTATTATTATAGGACCCCAACACGCCAGAAGTTGAATCATGTAAGTGACAAATATCAAGGAGGGATAACGTGAGAAAATCCCCAAGATGAGAATTATCCTTTTTTATTATGAACAAGTGGATCATATTTGTTTAGGAGGAGTAAAAATTTCTCACAGTTGTTGGATCAAGGAAAAGGACCATGACTATTAATTTTCCAAGTCTTTTGAACTTCACTGCTTCGACAATTTCTTAAGTTATTGTTGATATAAGGTGAAATACCCAAAGATTCGAAGTCCCATAGTGAATCTACGTCATAGATCATTGGGAGGAGTGCCTGACCATTGGATTGGCCGTGGAACAAATGTAGGTCATTGGATAAAACCCAATCCAAAAGGAGGAGCGTCGTGGAGAAGATCAGATCCCAGTCATCAGATTTGTGCGTAGGAGAATGTGAGTTGTAGATCTCACACATTTGGATATTTGACACTATGGGAGAAACTAGTTCTTGTGTTTCCAGGAGGAGAATTCCTCGAAGTCCCGAAGTTCGGAGTCAATCTAGACCGTTCTTTGTTAGGGACATGTGTTCAAATATTAGTGAGAATTCAAAAATTCAAAAATCTAGAGGATTGTGGGTGGAAGGTGTTCTAGCTTGAAAATTCTTGAAGCCCCAAATCCCAGAGTCAATTCAGGCCATCCATTGACGGAGACATGTGCACCATCGATCTCCTCCTTTTTCCAATTCTATGTTTGATAGTTTGAGAGAGTGGTGTTATTTTGGAGCAAGGAACGCCGAAACATGGAGTTCTAGAGTTGATCACAATCATTGGCTGTAGGAGGAGGAGGAGCGAGAGTTTTTTATCTCTACCCTTCACCAATTCGACATTCGACAATTTGGGAGGAAGTGTTGATTAAGGTTGAAGAATTCCCAAAGCTCAAAGTCCATAGTAAACATGGACCGTTGATTTGAGACAAACATCAGTCGTTCAATATGTGAATTCGACGTTCGTGATTTCAGGGGTATTGCGTATTGGACTAGAGAATAATTCCAAAGCCTAGAGCCCCAGAGTTCCTGTGAGCCATATATCATGGTGTGGGGTGTGGACCATTGATCCTGGGAACTATTCGGGAGTTTTCTATTTCATCTATTCGGGGGAATTGGAGTGTTTTTGTTGTAAATCCTCCGAATCCCAAAGCTCCAGAGCACCAGAATAACGCTTTTGAGTTAAGTGCTTGGTTCTAGACCACATTCACTTGATATTTCCACTAGAGAAAAAGGGATAGTGCTTGAATTTGATTGTAAAATGAAAAGGGGGATTAGAATAAAAGTGCCCATGGGTTTTGTTGGAACCACATGAAGAAATAAAAGTGCATGTGTACATTAAGAGAAGATCCAACAGGGATCCAAGAGATGATTTAGCTCCTCATAAGAATGATTCTAGACTGGGAGGTCATGTGAGCCCCAAGAGAAGGTGGGGGTTTTGATCAAGGGATTTTTGAGGTTATTGGTTGTTGGCCAAGTAGTTTGACGTATGCACAAGTAATATGATGAGTCTCAACAAATTGTTTGTTAGGTACATGATAACAAGATTTTAGATAATTTTCAAGCCTACCAGTAACACTTCAAATGTAGGAATTGCATCTTCAAAGGTAATGTCCTGTTCAAAAGGGATATGAGGAAAATGTTGTTAGACAAGAATGTTTTAGAGGACCGGTCATGCGTTTGTTAGAAAAAATTGTTAGCCATGAAAAATCAGTCCCTCCTTCTAGTGACAACTTTGTTGGTGGGGAGAAGTTCCTTACAATAGTAAGGGGTACTTCTCAATACATGTTCCTAATTAGACTATGCACCATTTTGTTTAGGACATCTATCCATATTCTGGCACGACTACCATTACTGGTTATGAGGTTCTATAGTTGGATAGTTATGTGAATGCAGATGTAGATCAAAGCTATCTAAAAACATAAAATAAATCTATTCTACTCTATTCTATCCTATCCTAGCTAGGAGCCAACTATTGTAAACAAATGAGATGAAACGAAACTAAAATATACAAACACTTCACTTAGATAGCTATTATGAAGATGTAAAAAATATAACACATGCATACAAATACATAACCATAATAATATAAGTCATATTATCGCATACATTAACAACTCAAATGATTAGGACATAAACATAAGAAAGAATATCACAACTATTAGAAAAATAGCAATTTGTTTAATAATAGTCTATGAGCAACAATATATCCTTAACACAAATGTAAACAATAGATAATTTGCTGAAAAATAGTTGACAACAAGCCACCATTTACAAATAGTTGTTCTCTCTATCAAAATTGGCCATGTCGTCTTCTAAATATTAATTAACACAATATTTTATCTGAAAATAGTTTCTTGAGTGTATACAATGCATGGAGAGACCCTACAAAATGGGCTTCCTCCTTTATTTAGACAACACTTACTAACTCCTGAAAATGTCTTCTTGCATTCCTCAAGAAGTGGTTACTAAATTGTTCATCTTCCCCCCACTTACTATTGACATGTGTGAGAAAGGGGATGAAAATGAGGGTAGCTGGGAAAAAGATGAAACAAAATATAGTTCCAAGAAAATTTGAATTTTCTATTTCATCTCATTCATGCACTCTTTTCCCCGATGTAAGTTGTCTACATATCATCTTGCTCATTGAGTGAGTCGATTCTTTCATACAAAATTTCCTCGAGAGTAGCTTCATGTGTGGCTATGTTGTCATTGAGGGTCTTCATGTCCTTTTCTAAGGTATCCATGAACTCCTAGATCATGGTGTGTGCTTTGGTGGGATGTATGAGGTGTTTCTGTATTAAATCCATTGTCACCTTGGTAGTTGATTCAGTTATCCCTTACCTATGATTTGTACTTTGTTCAATTTTTTCTAGAAGTTGTTCCATTGTAAGGGTCTTTCTGATCTCCTCTATGGGAGGGAGATGACACTTATGTATAAAAACTTGTGCCTCTTTATGAAGTTGTGAACATTTCTATCGATATCGTCATCTCTTTGTCTACTCTTTTCCTAGCTTGATTATAATGGTCAAGTGTAGACAATATTTATTTCTATTTCTGAGGGGTGAGGGAGTTTGGCTAAAGTGTCCATGTTATTAGAAATCCATATATCAACCTCACTTAGACCCTCCCAGATGGTGATGAATTGGGTGTTCTTGGCTATTACCCTACTATGTTGTTCTATTATGGTGGTTATTGTCTGTTGAAAGAGTTTCAAGTGGGAATACATGTCTGTGATGATTCCTCCCATTTTGTCCTGACTTTCTCTGCACTTTATTTGAACTCTTTCATGATACCCTTGTCTATTCTCACCTGTCATATTTGTTCCTCTAACTTTTTGATTCTAGAATGCTTATCTTGATTCTGGTGATACATGTTGGAATAATGAGAGGGAGGGTTGAATCAGTGTGATCACTTTTCTTTCTTTAACCACAATATAAAATATTCAATAGTTTATCATTAACATTAAATATATCATCAATACAATAATTTTGTGCTTAAACAAAACATAAACATAGTACACCAAAATTTTATGTGGAAACCCAATGCGGGAAAAGACCATTGAGTACTTTTCTTATTTATCAAAGAGTACATTCATTGGAAGAGCCAACTTTTTGTTTCACCAACTACAAATGGAAGGAGGATCCAACCCCCTATTTACAGGCTTCAACATGAAGGAATCTCCAACTCCCTAATTTACCACCTCTAATTGGAAGGAGGCTACAACACCCTTTCCTCTCCATGTCCAACCAACCTTGAATATAAATGTAGATCAATATGTCACTAACTTTGTCACTGTAACTAATAACTTGTTTCTATTGGTGTTTTTGATATTATTTTTTCTGCTACTCAGTTCTATATCTCATCAATACTACAACCACACATACCTCATACCAAGTTCCACAAGAGAGTTCTCCAAATCATTTGATTATGAATCACTAAGACATATCTATTCCAAATTTCTTTAGAATACACACCCTAACATACACCTTGGTTTTAGATCTATGATCTTCAAAAATGTTTCTGCACAGGTTTGCGACCCATACACTGCCTGCTCATGGATGTCCTCACTTTTCCCTATTGAAGCTCATGGATGTCCATGATTTTCCTCCTACAACTCATGGATTTACATAAAGAAACACCTTTTCTCCATATGCTTGGCTCCTGCAAACTTATACATTCACTGGACTTCGTTGAATTCAACTTATTAGCTTCAAATCTACTAATTAGTATTCACAATATTGGATATTCCAATTGAATATTCTATGTTTTTATGAGGATCTCATGATGATATGAAACTGACATGCAACTTGTTAACTTTTGTTTACAGTTACTTTAACATGCAACTGACATGCAACTTGTTAACTTTTGTTTATAGCTACTTTACCTTGACATGCAACTTGTTAACTTATTTTTATAGTTACTTTGTCTTGCAACTGACATACAACTTGTTAACTTATGTTTACAACTAATTTACCTTGCATGCAACTTGTTGACTTTTGTTTAAGGTTTTAAATCAATCACAACCAATATTTCAACAATTCAATGAAAACCAATCTTTCAAAAACTAATATTTCAACAATATCCCCCCTTTGACATTGATGAAAACACTTAGATATGGTTGATGGAAACACTCATGCTCATGTTGGATCCCCTTTTCTTCATGCCTCTTCTCTTTGTTTTCGTGCCTATGTTTTTCTCTCTCCCTTTGACATCAATGGAAAAGGGTGACTTCTCCTTGGGGATGCTCCCCCTATCTATAAGCCTTTGATCTCTACTAATGTTCCTCTTCATGGTGCTTCCTCATGTAAATATTTGATAAAAAGCATTAAAAAAACATTCAAGTATTTCATGATTACTGTTGCTCTCCCCCTGCCGTACTATGGAAACTTCCATGTAGATTGTTGTGGGGATGAAACTACTCCTATTTTCTGTCGAAAATACTCAAACGTATCCCTCGAAAGAAGTTTGGTGAAGATATCTTCAATCTGTTCTTTTGTCCCAATATACTCTATATTGATGTTCTTCTCTGTAACTTGTTCTCATAGAAGGTGAAACTTGATCGTAATGTTTTTTTTCTTGGAATGCATAATTGGATTCTTATAGATACTTATAGCACTGGTATTATAACAGAATATCATAATAGGCTCATCATATTCCACGTGTATGTCCTGCAAAGTTTTCTTCATCCAGAGAACTTGTGTACAACATGTTGTTGCTACAATATACTCTACTTTTGTTGTGGAAAATGATACTGGAGACTATTTCTTGCTCAACTAGGATACTAGATAGTCACCCAAGTAGAAGGATTCTCCACTTGTACTTCTTCTATCATCAACACTTCCTGCCCAATCCACATCTGTGTATGCAACTAGAGATAGATCATTCCCTTTTGGATACCATTATCCATAGTCTTTTGTTGCTTTGAGATATCTGAATATTCTCTTTACTTCCATAACATGTGTTTCCTTTGGTGCTGCTTGAAATCTTGAAACCTGTTCAACTGCTTGAATCAAATCTGATATCAATGCTGACACATAGACTAAACTTCCAATAATAGATATGTAGAGTCTATGATATGCGTCCTTGGATTTATCATCTTTTCTCAATTTGCAACTAGTCTGCATGGGAGTACTTATGGGCTTGCAATCTACCATTCCAATCTTCTTTAGCATTTCTTTTATATACTTGGTCCGGGAGATGAAAATACCTTTATCTTGCTGACATATGAGGATTCCCAAAAATAAATTCAACTCACCAAGTAATGACATTTTGAATTCATTATGCATATCTTTAACATATTTCTAACTAATCCTATCATCATCACTTCCTAAAATAATTTCATCAACATAAACTTCAATTATCAATATAATATATTGATTTAAATTTATGTAGAGATTGTTGTCTGCATTTCCTTTCCCGAACCGTTGTTATTGTAGATACCTGTCCAATCTTGAATACCATGCTCTGGGGGCTTGTTTGAGTCCATACATTTCCTTCTTCAATTTGCAAACATAATATTCCTTTTTTGACAATAGAAACCATTTTGGATATTTGATGTATACTTCTTCTTTTAGTTATCTATTTATGAAGGATGATTTTACGTCCATATGATATACTTTTATTTTCATAGAACATGCATAAGCTAAGATCGGTTTGACTACTTCCATTTTGGAAACTGGGGAAAACGTTTCTTCAAAATATATTCCTTCAACTTGAGCATATCCCTTGCATACTAACCTTACTTTATTCCTGGTTACCTATCCATCCTTGTTCAAATTGTTTATGAAAACCCATTTTGTGCCAATAACATTCTTATTCTTAGGCCTTGGAACAAGTTCCCATGTTTCATTCTTTCTATTTGATCCAATTCTTCTTCCATATCTTTGATCCAGTGTTCATCATTGCTAGTTTCTTCAAAACTATTGGGTTCAATCATGGACAAAAATGATAGATGTCTTTGTTCTGGTGAGCATAATTTTCTTTGGTTTTCAACTCCCGCATCTTTATTCCCATTGATCCGTTCTAATGGATGATTTTTCTGCACATGCCAGTAAGAGTTTTGGGAGATATATGAATATTTTGTTGCTTATATTCCTCTTTCTCTTCTTATGGATGCTCTTCTTCTTGTTGTTCTTCCGCTTCTAATTCTTCTACTTCTTATTCCAAATCCTGTTCTCCTTCCTACTCCGATGAGTCTTTTCTTTCTTCTTTAGACTTTCTTAGACTTGTCCTGTCAATATGTACATTGATGCATTCTACTATTCTTTTGAGTCTCATATTGAAACATTTGTATGACTTGCTCTTGCTTGAGTGCCCGAAAAATATTCCTTTGTCATCTCGAGAGTTAAATTTTCCAATCCTTTCATCTTCTCTTTTAATATAGAACTTTCTTTCAAATACTATAAAATGCTTCACATTTTTTGGTCTTCCTTTCCATATCTCGTAGGGAGTATTATCATTGTTGCTTTTGAGCATTCATATTTTCAAGATATGAACTATTGTATGTACTTCCTGTACCCAAAATATGTCACCCAACTTGGAATATTTCAACATTGTTCTAACCATTTCCTGCATCGTTCTGTTCTTTCTTTGAGCAACTATGTTTTGCTAAGGTGTCCTGTGTAATATACCTTCTTAGGACACTCGAGGAGATCAATTTCGCATCTAGTTCTCCATAATTTATGAATATGCATAAATGGTTAAGGAAACTGATTACTATGATGTGCTTGGATTCAGTCACATGGCCCTAGAAATAAAGATCAAGAAATATCATTACATGATGGAAAAACTAGTTCATCTCGATAAAAATCCAAATTATATTCAAGTGGAAAAAAATATTCAGGAATTGGGAAAAGCCTTCCAAGTTCTTAGTGATCCACCATAGTGGGAATCGTATGACACACATGGAAAAGTAGGTGTATCAATGAAAACACTGATAGATATAGTAGTTATCTTTGCTATGCTATTTGGAAGTGAGTTATTCGAACACCATATAGTCCATCTTGAAATGTCATCAATGGATTCTTTGGTGTTGTTTACTGAAGATGACCAAACATATATCATGAAACTATTAGAGAATATGAATCCCATCCAAAAGGAAAGAGAAGAAAAACTTGCATTGATTTTGAAAGATTGTCATAATCGGTATGTACAAGGTGACAAGGAAGGGTTTATACAAGAAGTTAAATATGAGGTTCAACGACTCAACAATTAATCTTATAGAAGTAATATTCTGCAGTCAATTGGCTACATATATGAAATACAAGTTGCACAGGAACTTGGGAAGAATTCCATATATTTGGGTGTGTCATTTATATTGGAATGACTCAGACACAAAGGGAATTTTATAAAATATCTAACCACAACAAAAATGAGTGCTTTGGCACTTAAAATCTTACACGAAGATATGATACATCATATCACACTCAAACACTTACAAGAATATATGATACAACAAATGAGTATAGAGGGGAATTATCCTGAAGGTAAATTATCTATTAAATCTCAAGTTACAACAACAACACATTTTTTTTCACTATTACGGTCACAAGAAGAGATGAAACAATTACTTACCATAGAGGGTAATTATTATGAAAGTGATTTGGAAGCATATCTACAATCCAAGAAACAATTAATTATTAACTCACTTTGGAAAATAAATGTACCTAATGTTGAAGGCACGCTGTCACGTGAGTGTAAGACCATTTGGTGCCAACTGTGAGTGTTAATACAATATTTTTATTTATCCAACACCAACCTTGAGAAGTATAAATTGTATCAAAGAATATTGATATACACGAGTTACATGATCGATGGCGTAGGGAGAACGTTGATCGTTTCATATTCAATACTCAAATCAAAGACTATCTCACAACATTTACATTCCTAGACAATATTATTGTTGTTCGATGTATACAAGATCATGACCAACACAAACAAGGAGTCAATTATTCCAATCACATTATATGGAATAGAAAATTCACATGGTGTCAGATCAATCAACATTTAGAGCATTGTACATATAACATTGTTTTCAGATATGAAATGGTCCATATTGGCGTGAGAAACCTTGGAGGGGAAAGAGTGAATAGTAGTCCCATGAAGGAAGAAGAGGTACCCAATAGTCTTTTTGTAAGATTAAATGGTCTACCAATAGTTATTTTTTGCAAAGAAAGTGAAAAATATGGAGTGATGTGCCCAATGTGTCAAGTAATGTTTTCCACTAAAGAGAATGCAAACTAGTTTCCATGCAAACACCTCTATCATTCAAAGTGCATTCTCAAATGGTTTTGTCATTAAAATTCATGTCGAATGTGTATATCTGATCAAAAGGACTATGTTAGCCTTGATGGAATTCTCGTCGTCCATTTCAATGAAAATATAGGACATGCTATAGTTACCAACGTAATTGGTACTCCAATTGTTCAGACATATACATACACTTTCAAAAATATTGTGGAATTGTGTGCATTCCAGGAGGGTAGAAACATAAGATATGAATATGGACATTATGGAAACCCTAACACACAGGTTTCCAAGGAAAAAAAATTAGTACGTGCTTTGCACAATGTCTTGGGAGGTGTACTATGTCAAAATTCTACTTACTTGAATCTTTGTGGCATAAATACCTTGCACCTTCATGTAAAACAACAGAAAAGACAACATTTTAAATTTGTGCAAGTTATTTAGTAGAACACCTAATACTTGGAAACAACTATGAATATATTTAAAAAAAACTATGTAATTAGTGAGGAGACATCACTAGCTAAATTGACAAAAGATTCAGAAGACTCGTCTTTACCTATGCTTCGAGGACGAAGCTTATTTTTAGGAGGGATGAATTGTAATATACCTTGTGTATATTACAATGCTATTAATTACTAATTAAATTATTAATGTAATAATTATTCTTTTAATGTAAAGTAATGTCTTAAAATACTACACTCTATTGTTGTATGTGTATTTATACACATTGTTGTTCATTGAACAAGACAACGAATACAAAATTCAATAAATATTAAATACATATTTTATATATGTCAAGTCTTAAGCTTTCATCCTGGCTGCTGAGAATTGTCTTTTTATTCCATGTTCGCCACAAAAATCCATGAATTCTTTCAATGTAAACTCTCCACCATTGTATGATTTCGAGCATTTAATTTCAAATCTGTCTTTGTTTCAACCATCTTTTTGTATATATTGAAGTGTTTGAATTCCTCCGACTTCTTCTTGAGAAAGAAAACTGCAATCATTCTTATGTAGTCATTAATAAGTAGCATGAAGTACCATTCACCATTTAATCCCTTTGTTCTCGTTGGCCCACATAGATCGATATGTATAATTTTCAATGGTTTTTTCATTGAGTACTCCTTTGATTTGAACTTGGTCTTGGTCTATTTTTCATGTAGACAATGCTTACATAGAGTAGTCACTGGATTTGAAATTTCAGGCATTTCTTTTAATACTTCCTTTTTGTTGATTTTGACAAGATTGTCAAAGTTCATGTGACCCATTCTTTTGTTCTAGAGACAACTTTCATTTTCCTTTCCTAAGAAAAAAAATTCTTTTCCAATTTCATTCAAAACATATAGTTGTTCAGAGTCCTTATCATTGTCACCACTAACTTTCCTGATCCTTCTTTCCTAATTTTTCATTTCTTTGAGTCGAACTGAAATGTGTTTCCTTGATCGCACATTTGACTTACACTCAACATATTGTGTTTCGTATCTTTGACCACTAAATTATTTTCTTCCACGACATATTTTATTACATGCTTAACTGTGCCTCTACCTATAATTTTAGTTGAATGACTATTTCCAAATGAAATTGGTCCATCTCTTTCTTTCTTCAGAGTTAGAGACATGTTCTTTTCACGTGTCATATGTTTTGAAAAACCATTGTCAACATAACAATAACGTTTTCTGTGTTGGGATTGTAGAGCAAGCGAGGATTGATTCCTCTTTCTTTTCCATATATCTTATGGTTTCAATATATGACTGTTAATGTTCTGCTTTGGTTCCCTGGGTGGAATAGTCAATCTACAACTCTTTGCTATGTGTCCAAAATTGTTTCATTTGTATCATTCTACTTCTTTTCTCAATGAGCCTAAATTATTTTTGTTTCTGTTGTATGCTTCATAGTATTTTCTGGGATAACTATTATTTAAGTACCCTGCATATTTGTTTTGATTCTTGTAATAGGATCTATAGTTTACAATTTTATGTCCAAAATAAGAACAATTAAAACAATGACCATAAAAATACCTTTGATATATGGGAGTAGATGATCTTATTTTTTATGCACTCCTTCTAAATTCATCTTGTTTATTTCTGGAATGTTCTTCTCTGGGGTATTGCATTCTTCCTTCTTAACATACTACATGACAATCTATGCATAGCTCCTTTGTTCTTCTTCTTGTGATGTTGTGTTGGAGCTCAATCCTTTCTCATCTCATACTTGATTGTATCCTAGTCTGGATCTGTCATTTGATGGTATTTGACTGTTGATGATTTGATCCAATATTTTGGTGCTCTTCTACTGTATATATTTCTTTTCAATATATTTTCTTAAAGAGACTATTTCTGCTTCCAATATTCCAATCATTTTATCCTTTTCTTCTAACTAACTTTTAAGTATTTCCTCAATTCTTTTGCCTTCATGTATTTGAATTTTTATACTCGTGATCATCTTCGCGATTTGTTCAGAGTTGGAATTATGAGATCCCTATTTCATTTTTAACTCTTCCTTGAGTGACTTATTTTTATTTCTTTCTTTCCTAAGTTCTTCTAATGCACTGATTAGCTCTGCTCTAAGATCGACTTTGCCTTCTTCTTCGAAATATTCTTCATAATATTCTACTTCCATGAAGACTACTCTTTATGAATCACTGTCACTATCATTATCCTCCTTGTTTGATGATGAACTTGTTGGACAACTAAGAGAGGGGGGAGGTGAATCAGTTGTAACCTTGCTTAAACAATAATAATTATTTTAAACTCTTTCCAGATCACTCAATGAAAATCACAATGTAAGAAATAGACCATTCAACATCATTCACACATATGATATACACAGAGATAGATATTTCCTGAGGAAACCCATAAAGGGTAAAAATCTCTTCTTCTTTATATGATAATTAATCTGTACATTCTTTACATTATCATACTTATGATAACCAAATAATAATGAGGCTACAACCTCTGTTTTGCAAGCTGCTACTTGTAGAGAGCACCAACTCTCTGGATTCTCTAGCACCAACTAGAAGGAAGCACCAACTCCCTGGTTTCTCTAAAACCCACTAGAAGGAAGCACCAAATCCTTAAGTATTCCAGGACCAACTAGATGGAAGCACCAACTTCCAGTCACATAGGTACCGACCTGTATAACAGAGAATAACAGTTCTCCCTTGCACCACCTTGCCACCCTGGTTTCTTTGGCTACAACCAGATGGAAGCTACAACTCCCTTTGTTCAGGTATCCACTAGAACCTCTAAGGACAGTAGTCCTCCCTAGAACCTCCCTACCACCCTAAAATATAAATCTTTTCTATTATGACTTATTACCGTGATATAGATTTCTTTAATGGCTTACTGGTCTCATCATTGTTTTTCTACATTGCGCTTCTCTCTCTGCATCCGTGTCTTCTGTGTACTCCTTGTGCTTTCTGTTCTTTTACCTTTTATGCTCTCTCACCATGTCCCTTCAATGCACCATTCCCCTTCTGTACATTTCTGTTGTTGCGCTCTACCTCCTTCTTCACACCTCAATCACTCCGCACCATCACAACTTCCATTTCTTCTTTGTTCAACATTCTTATAGTCTCTGATCACCTTTTGCATGCAATCTCCTTCTTTCTCTTACATCCTCTCCACCATCATCTCCTCCACATCAGGGTGTTTTTATTCACTTCACTCTTCCACAACTATCCCTCCTCCTGTTTGCCATGTTGTCTCTCTCTGTTCTACATCTCCTGCCCATCGTGAGTGCTATGCCTGATCATCATGGTAACTCTTCAACTTCTCTGGTGGTTTTTCTCATGCATCCATCATCACTGGGTTTTATATCAATATTCCTCAACTTCTCTGGCAGTTGAGACTCTTCATCTTCTTTTTCATAGACGAGCTCATCCTCTAGCAGAAACCATCATTTGTTTCTAGCAGTTACACTGCAAAGTGAAATAGTAGCCCTTTGATCTTATTTAAATTCATCTGCACCATTGAATTGAATTCATTGAATCTTGCATTCATTTCGCCATTTCACACTTCGGCATTTCGAGATTCCCGTGGTAAATATTTTGTTACTATCCATGTCCCAATCCCCAAAACTTTGAAATGGACCTTGTCTGCACTAGCTCCTTCCTCCATCTTCCGCTGATGTGACCAATGGCTATGACCACAGGTTGAGACAAACCGTGTTTCGCATTTCGGCATTTCAACAATCCTGCTGTGTGCCATCTCAACTCTCCAAGTCGTGATCTCCGAAACTCCAAAAAAAGAGCTTACCACTTCAATATTTTCTCTACAACTCTTCGACCATGTGTCTTCAAGAGGTGACCAAGCACTTATCCATATAGTTCTTTCACAATTTCACTTTATGACACTTCGGCATTCCTATAGAGATGAGTTCTTGATGCTCCATGTCCCGGTATCCGAAGCTATGAAATGGAGCTTGGTTGCACTAGCTCCGATCATTTCGACATTTCTCATTTCGGCCTTTCGCAATTTCACATGTCGCGAATTCCTGTTGTGAATTCAAGAGGTTAGGGAACCCCGTTCCTTTGACTTTGCAGATGGTGAAATGATGATCTATCGTCACGTGTCCTATGGACCCAACGGTCCAGATATTGTCGTCAATTTGACACTTCACAGGCCTTCCTTGTGTCTTATTCAGGATTTCGGCGTTTCACATTTTGCTGCTTCAGGACTCTTTTGATGAAGAGTCTCATCACTTGACTCTTCCAACTCCTGGTATCCGAAGCTCTGGAATGGAGTCAGATCAATGGTCCACACTCTAGATGATTCGATGGTCCAGATCTCTTCGTGATTTCACACATCACGATTTCGATATTCTTGACGTGAGAGTTCTTGACAACTCCACCTCTCGGTCTGTGAAACTACGAAATGGAGTCAGCTCAACTTTTTGGCTTTTCGCACTTCGCAACTTCGGGATTCTTGTTGTGAGAATCCTTGACATCTCCAACTCCCGTTATTCGAACCTCTAGTATGGAGTGCATTTCATGACTTTGGGTTTCGTGACTTAGAGACTCCTTTAGTAAGAGTTCTTGACATCCCCAACTCTTGGCATTCAAAATCCCTGTAGCTGAAACTCCTAAATGGAGTCGGACCAACATCACATTGGTGTTTTGCATTTCACTGCTTCGATCTCTCCTTTTGATCGTTGTCGTTCTTCCTTGCCTGACTCTCTGTTGATCTTCCTTTTCTGTCTGTTTGTCATCATTGTTGTTGTTCTTTCCATCAATGAAAAAAATGATCTTCTTGTAAACATGCCAACAATCTCCCCCTTTGGCATTGATGGACCTCCAACTGTAGCATCCAGTCCAGACCACTCCTTTTCTCCCCCTTTGACATCAATGTCAAAGAAAACATGCTCCCCCTGAGCTGTTGTAGTATGTTTAGGAGGTATCATATGTTCAACCAATACAAACTCCCCCTAACAGGATGGACTTTCTTAGATGTGAGATGGTGTGACACCCAGCTTCTGTCAGAGATATTCAAATGGTGTCTTGGATAGGGGTTTAGTAAAGATGTCTACAATTTGTTCTGTGGTCAGAATGTAATGGACCTGAACAATCTGATTGGTGACCTTCTTTCTCAGAAAATGGTATTTTATGGGAATATGCTTGGTCTTGGAGTGGAATACAGGATTCTTGGACACACTGATGGCACTAGTGTTATCACAATGGATTGAGATCGGTGCAGCGTATTTTACCTCCAAGTCTGCAAGTGTCTGAATCATCCATAATATCTGAGTGCAACAGGTAGCAACAACAATGTACTCTGCCTCTATAGTTGATAAAGAAATGGAACCTTTCTTTTTACTAAGCCATGCTACTAATGAGTCACCCAGGAAGAATGCTCCTCCATTGGTGTTTTTTCTCTCATCAACACAGTTTTCCCAATATGAATGTGAATAAGCAGTTAACTGAAAATTCTGATTTCTAGGATACCACAGACCACAAGTCATTGTTTATTTAAAATACCTGAATATCCTTTTGATAGCTAGTAAATGAATCTTTTTAGGTGCAGACTAATATCTTCCTACCATTCCAACAACATGCATTATGTCTTTGTGAGATGCTCTGATGTACAACAGGCTACCAATCATTGATCTATATAAACTTTGATCAACATCAAGTGAGTCATCATCCTTAATTAATTTACATCCAGTAACCATAGGTGTGCCCATAGGTTTAGAGTCTTCCATTTGAAATATTTTCAACATTTCTCTTAGATATTTTTCTTGAGAAATGAACATCCCTTTAGACCTCTAAGTAATTTGTAGACCAAGAAAAAATAACAGTTCACCTATCATAGACATTTCAAACTCAGACTCCATAGCAGAAGAAAACCATTGTACCAACGAATCCTTATTACATCCGAAGATGATGTCATCTACATAGATCAATACGATGAGCAAATTATTATCCTCTTTTTTGATATACAGATTGTTATCAACTGTTCCTCTCTTGAACCCTTTGTCTTTGAGATATGTATCTAGTCTGTGATACCAGGCTCAAGGGGATTGTTTTAACCCATATAAATCTTTCTTCAACTTGCATACTAAGTCAGGATTACCAAACAGTTCGAAACCCTTTGGTTGTTCCATATAGACTTCTTCACTTAAATATCCATTTAGAAAAGCTGACTTGACATCCATTTGATAGACTTTAAACCTTTTATGACAAGAATAGGCAAGAAACATTCTGATAGCTTCTAATTTTGCTACGGGCGCAAATGTTTCATCAAAATCCAGTCCTTCTATCTAAGCATACCCTTTACAGGCCAATCTTTCTTTATTCCTGACAACTTATCCCTGCTCATTCAATTTATTTTTAAATATCCGTTTGGAACCAATGACATTTTTACCTTCAGGTCTATGAACCATCTCCCACGTATTGTTTTTCTCAATCTGATCAAGTTCATCATTCATTGCTTTAACCCAATGGTCATCTTTGCTGGCTTCATTAAAATTCTTGGGTTCTATCATGGATATGAAAGCTATATGTGATTGTTCAGTGTTTTTGATTAGATTTATCCTGGTTTGTACACCTTTGTCTTTTTCACCAGTTATTTGACTTCCAGGATGATTCTTTTGAGTGATTCTAGAGGAGGAATTTGAAGTTGTCTACTGATTTGAGTCTGTCTGAGTATCTATGTCTTCATCTGATTCAGAGTCTTCATTTTCTGATTCTTGGACCTATTCATATTTATCTTTAGTTGTGTCTTCTGTAGAAGACTCATTACTGTACACCTCTCTTGTTGGGATTCCCTCATCAACTTTTACATCAATACAATCAACCATTTTATGCAGCCTCTTATTATAGCATCTGTATCCTTTGCTGTTTGTAGCATACCCTAAGAAGATACCTTCATCATCCCTGTCATCATATTTGCAAAGGTTCTCATCATTATTCTTTATGTAACATTTACTCCCAAAGACTTTGAAGTGTTTAATTGAAGCAAGTCTCCCATACCACAGTTCATAAGGTGTCTTGTCACTTTGTGGTCTGAGGTGGGCTTTGTTAAGAACATGGATTGCTGTGTGTATTGCTTCTACCCAGTAGGTTTGACCCATGTTCTTCTCATTCATCATTAACCTGGCCATTTCCTGCATTGTTCTGTTTTTCCTCTCAACTACTCCATTTTGTTGTGGAGCTCTTGGGATGGTGTATTATCTCTTGATCCCATGCTTATCACATAATTCCTTGAAGTCACTTGAAATAAACTCTCCTCCTCAGTTTGATTTTACTACCTTTAACCTCCTTCCTGTTTGAGTCTTAGTTAAAGCCTTAAG
Source organism: Picea mariana (assembly GCA_032191745.1). Classification (NCBI taxonomy): domain Eukaryota; kingdom Viridiplantae; phylum Streptophyta; class Pinopsida; order Pinales; family Pinaceae; genus Picea; species Picea mariana. Next base: position 495,186 of record JASDQU010101043.1, read on the forward strand.
TATTTTAAACTTCTCAAAAGCTTCAACTTTTTCCTTGAGAAAGGCAACCCAAGTAAGTCTGGAGTAATCATCAATAACTAGCATGAAGTAGTTTTATTTCCCTGTGCCTTCCTATATTGATGGTCCACATAAATCCATATGAAATAGTTGGAGTGGTTTCCTTGTTGAAGTAAAGCTCTTGGACTTAAACTATGTCCTGGTTAGCTTTCCTACTTGGTAGGGTTTACACATTGAATCTTGGGGCTTTGATATTATCGGAAGATCTTTTACTGCCTCGATATTTTTGAGTTTGATTAAGTGGTCAAAGTTTAGATGTCCAAGTCTCCTATGCCATAACAAGCTTTCATCATGTTTTCTTAGATGATACTCTTCTCTATTTTCTTTTAGCACATATACATTATTTTTCGTCCTTATGCCTTTGGCCACCACTTGTCCTAAGTTTACAGAATTTATCTTGTAGTCCTTGGACGTGAACACCACTTCACATCCTCTATCACACATTTGACTTACACTGAGAAGATTATGTTTCATCCCATCTACAAGTAGAACATCTTGGGATTTTCCTTTTCCATTACTTAAACTCACCATCCCTTTACCCTTTATTTTACCTGGAGCATCATTTCCAAAGGTTACGTTTCCTTATTTTCTTTCACTTAGAGATAGAAACTTACCTTTGTCTCCCATCATATGTTTGGAGAATCCACTGTCTATATACCAAGGGTTCATTTTTCTTTGAGCTGACAACACT
>JASDQU010101043.1:495983-510890 GCA_032191745.1 Picea mariana
TTTACCTGGAGCATCATTTCCAAAGGTTACGTTTCCTTATTTTCTTTCACTTAGAGATAGAAACTTACCTTTGTCTCCCATCATATGTTTGGAGCATCAACTATCTATATACCAAGGGTTCATTTTTCTTTGAGTTGACAACACTAATCCACACTTGTCACTTTCTTTCTTCTTCCACACCTTGACATTTTTAGCTGGGGAATTCAAATTTGGTTCATAGTTCCTTAATCGACAGTCAACATATTTATGTCCATAGTTATGATATATGTAGCATTCAATATCATTGTTCAATACATCAAAATTATTGTTGCGATGTTGTCTACTTATTGCCTGTTGATTATTTCTTGACCTCCTTAGTTGCATGTCTCTAAACTTAATTTGGCAATTTGCAATCTGTGAAGGTTTGTTACTTGGCTGTATCATTCTTTGTTGTGGCAAGTATTTATTCCTTTGAAACCTTAATTTATCATGTCTAAGTCTTAAGGAACAATTTACAGTTTTGTGACCAAAGTTAGAATAGTAGAAACAATAGCCATAGAAAAATTCTTTGTACCTGGAAAATGGTTGTCTTCTTTGAGGAAATCGATTTCTTCTATGTTGATTACATCTTTCAGCAGGGAGTGCACTATTTCTTTGTTCTACAGATTCAGTCCTGGCACCTTTTTCTTTACTCATCCTGGGTGGTTGGTTGTCTTCCTTTGTTTCTGCAGGTTTGTTGTTGTCATTGGTGGTAGATTTGACAAACTTGATGAGTTCTTCATTTCTTGGCTTACCACTACTTGATCTCTCTTCATAAACCAAACCAGTTTTCAGCTTTGGGTTCTTTTGCTGATTCAGAATGGTGGCTAATCCTTCTGAGGCTTTGATACTTGATAAGTTTTGATTATACAAGGCTTGAAAATTCTCCATATCTTTCCTAGTTTTCACTACCTCTTATTCTAAGGCTTCACATCTTGCCTTCTTTTCTGATAACTGTCATTTCAGAATGTATTTGATTTTCTTTGCCTCTTCTAATTCCACTTTTAGTAGGACAAGGTCTTCTTCAGGTTCTTTACTGTCTTTCTCAAACTGTATCAACAATTGTCTTTGCTTTCTATTCTTAATTCTTAATCTGTCAATCTCTTCCAATGCACTGATTAGTTCTCCTTCCATGTCAACCACAACTTCTTCTTCATTAGCATCACTTCCTGTGCTTTTATTATCATAATCCTCTTTGGCCATAAGTATGAAGTCATTTAGTTTATATTCAATAGAGGAGTAATTGTCTTCATCATCTGAAGGATCATCATCATTGTTTACGCAAAGACTTTTCTTCTTAAAGTTATTCTATTTGAAGAAATTTTTGTGTTTGTGCTTCTCCTCATCATCACATGTCTAATCCTTTCTTTTTTGGGGACATTTATTTGAAAAATGACCTATCCTACCACAGTTGAAACATTTGAAAGGCAGTTTACCTTTGTATTTTCCTGATCCCTTCTTCAGTCTCTTCACAAATGTTTCTTCAATTTCATCGAGCTGAAAATCCTCATTCTTGTCTTCCTTAAATGATGCTTCTATGGAGGTGGGTTTATCTTTAACTATTCTCATGTCATATGAAGTCAATGTTCCTAGAAGTTGATCAAACTCTAATGTTTTTAGATCATGAAGTTCTTCTATCGCAAAGACCTTCGGATTGAACCTATCTGGGATAGATCTCAAGATTTTACGAACTAAAGAAGGTTCCTCAATTTTTTCACTGAGTGCTTTCATTGCATTTACCATTTCTTCTACTCTCAGAAAGTATTTTCCAATAGTTTCATCTTCTTTCATCTTCAGCTGTTCAAATTGTATTTTGTAGGTTTGAAGCTTGGCGTCCTTTACCTTCTCATTACCTTCATAACTGCTAATGAGTTTGTCCCACATTTCTTTGGTAGTTCCTAGGTGCATAGCTTTTATGAATTCTGCTTCTGCAAGCGCACTCAAGATAGCATTCATAGCCTTAGAGTTGAAGCTAAATTCTAGCCTATCTTCCTTATTAGCTAGTACAATTGGATTTACATAACCAATATCTACCACATCCCAGACATCTTCACCTAAAGACATTATGTAGGTTCTCATTATAACTTTCCAGAAGGCAAAGTTTGTTCCATTGAATAGAGGGGCCTTAGTGGTTGAATTTCCTTCATGGCTTGACATGTTTAAGCTCTAGGATCTACCCTTAGATAAAAGGGGTCGTCTCTGATACCAATTGTTGGACAACTGAGAGGGGGGGGGTGTGAATCAATTGTAACCTTTCTCAAACAATAATACTTATTTTAAACTCTTTCCAGATCACTCAATGACAATCACAAAAATGCAGGGAAGTAAGTAATAGACCATTCAACATCATTCACACATATGAGATACACAGAGATAGATATCTTCTGAGGAAACCCATAAAGGGTAAAATCCTCTTCTTCTTTATATGATAAGTAATCTATACATTCTTTACATTATCATACATATGAGCACCAACTCATAATGAGGCTACAACCTCTATTTTGAAAGCTGATACTTGCAGAGAGCACCAACTCTCTGGATTCTCTAGCACCAACTAGAAGGAAGCACCAAATCCCTGGTTTCTCTCGCACCCACTAGAAGGAAGCACCAACTCCCTAAGTGTTCCAGCACCAACTGGATGGAAGCACCAACTTCCAGTCACACAGGCACCAACTTGTATAACAAAGAACAACAGTTCTCCCTTGTGCCACCCTGCCACCCTGGTTTCTTTGGCTGCAACCAGATGGAAGCTACAAATCCCTTTGTTCAAGCACCCACTAGAACCTCTGAGGACAACAATCCTCCCTAGAACCTCCCTACCACCCTAAAATATAAATCTTTGCTATAATGACTTATTACTGTGATATAGAGTTCTTCAATGGATTACCGGTCTCATCATTGTTCTGCTACACTGCGCTACTCTGTCTGCATTAGTGTCTTCTGCACACTCCTTTCACTTTCTATTCTTTTACCTTTTATGCTCTCTTTCCATGTACCTTCAATGCACCATTCCACTTCTGTACATTTCTGCTGCTATGCTATGCCTCCTTCTTCACACCTCAATCAATCCCCACCATCACAACTTCCATTTATTCTTTGTTCAACATTCTTATAGTCTCTGTGCACCTTGTGCATGCAATCTCCTTCTTGCTCTTGCATCCTCTCCACCAACATCTCCTCCACATCGAGGTGTTTTTCTTCACTTCACTCTTCCACAACTATCACTCCTCCTATGTGCCACATTGTCTCTCTCTGTTCTGCATCTCTTTCCCATCGTGAGTGCTCTGCCTGATCATCATGGTAACTCTTTAGCTTCTTTGGTGKTTTTTMTCACACATCCATCATCACTGGGTGTTATATCAAGATTCCTTGGCTTCTTTGGCAGTTGAGACTCTTCTTCTTCTCTATCATAGATGAGCTCATCCTCTAGTAGAAGCCATCATTTGTTTCTAGCATTTACACTGCGAAGTGCAATAGTAGCCCTTTGATCTTATTCAAATTCAACTACACCGTTTAATTGACTTAATTGAATCTTGCGTTCATTTCACCATTTTGCACTTCAGCGTTTTAGGATCCCCGTGGTAAAGATTTCATTACTCTCCATGTCCTGATCCCCGAAACTCCAAAATGGAGCTTGTCTGCACTAGCTCCTTCCTCCATCTTCCACCGATGTGACCAATGGCTATGACCACAAGTTGAGCCAAAACGTGTTTCGCATTTCGGAATTTCAACAATCTTGTTGTGTGGCATCTCGACTCTCCAAGTAGCGATCTCCGAAACTCTGAAAAAAGAGCTTGTCGCTTCAAGATTTTCTCTACAACTCTTTGACCATGTGTCTTCGAGAGGTGATCAAGAGCTTATCCTTATAGTGCTTTCACGATTTCTCTTTATGACACATCATCATTCCTGTGGTGATGAGTTCTTGATGCTCCATGTCCTAGTATCTGAAGCTCTAAAATGGAGCTTGGTTGCACTAGCTCCGATCATTTCGGCATTTTTCATTTCGGCCTTTCGCGATTTCACATGTTGCGAATTCCTGCTGTGAGTTCGAGAGGTTAGGGAACCCTGTTCCTTTGAATTTGCAGTCGGTGAAATGATGATCTGTCATCACGTGTCCTATGGAACCAACGGTCCAGATCTTGTCATGAATTCGACACTACACGAGCCTTCCTTGTGTCTTATTCAGGATTTTGGCGTTTCACATTTCACCACTTTGGGACTCTTTTGATGAAGAGTCTCGTCACTTGACTCTTCCAAATCCTGGTATCCAAATCTCCAGAATGGATTCAGATCAATGGTCCACACTCTAGATGATTCGACGGTCCATATCTCTTTGTGATTTCGCACATTGTGATTTCGGTATTCTTGACGTGAGAGTTCTTAATAACTCGACCTCCTGATCTGTGAAACTCTGAAATGGAGTCAGCTCAACTTTTTGTTTTTTTTCACTTCGCAACTTCAGGATTCCTGTCGTGAGAGTCCTTGACATCTCCAACTCCCGGTATCCGAACCTCCAGTATGGAGTGCATTTCGTGATTTCGGGTTTCGCAACTTCGGGACTCCTTTAGTAAGAGTTCTTGACATCCCCAACTCCTGGTATCCGAAATCCCGGTAGCCAAAACTCTGAAATGGAGTTGGACCAACATCACATCGAAGTTTCTCATTTCGCCGCTTCAATCTCACCTTTCGATCGTTGTTGTTCTTCCTTGCCTGACTCTCTGCTGATCTTCCTTGTCTGCCTGTTTGTCATCATTGATGTTGTTCTTTCCATCAATGACAATCACGATCTTCTTGTAAACATACCAACAAAACTATCCTTCTTTGAGTAGAAACGTTTCTTGAAGAATTTCCTTTTTTTTCTTCTCTTGTTTCCCTTTGGATATTTATTTTCCCTTTTAGAAGCTTCTTATTCATCACTATATTTATTCTGATGAGAACATTTATAAGAAAAATGACCAATACCACCACAATTAAAACATTTCAATGGAATCATACCTTTATACTTTTCGATTCCTTTATTTAATATCCTTATGAAGTTATACATATCTTCATCTTCATCTGAATCATCACTATAGCTGCAACTTGGTTTTGAATTTTTCTTGTTCTTATTCTTTGTCTTCTTGGATACCTTCAAATATTTTTCCTTCATGATTGGGTTGTCCTATTCTTTTCTCATTTCACAGGCTCTAAATATTCCATGTAGCTCATCCATTCTAAATTTACCGAGATCTAGTCTTTCTTCTAAGGATGATATTTTAGGATCAAATCTCATAGGAAGAGACCTCAATTCATTTTGAACAACCATTGATTCATCAAATTCTACTCCAAATCCATTAATAATGTTAACTATTTCATCAACTCATATAATTTAGGTTGCAATGACTTCATCTTCCTTTATCTTCAATTGTTCAAACTTATCTCTGAAGATTTGAAGCTTAGCTCCCTTAACTTTGGCATCTCTTGCATAAATATTTCGGAGTTTATCCCAAAGATCCTTTGCACTATCACAATGCATAACCTTGAGAAATATTGAATAACCTTGACATGCAACTTGTTAAATTCTATTTACAGTTACTTTATCATGCAACTAACATGCATCTTGTTAAATACTTTTTAAAACTACTTTACCTTGAGATGAAACTTGTTAACTTATGTTTAAGGGTTGACATCAATGACAATCAATCTTTCAACAATTCAATGACAACTAAACTTTCAACAACTAATATTTCAACAATACATATTTTTAAGATTGTGTTCCGTCACCATGGTGAAAGAAGTGCCAGAAGAGGCTATAAAAAGTGGATCATCATTGACATTTTCCTTTACTAGAGTTTCTGTAACAACAAATAATAGATTGCCACCTACGACTGAGACCTTTCTGACTTTTTTTTGCACAATATGGCCAGTGGTTTTGTAATAATTGAACTTTTTCAAGTTGAACACTTTTCTTGGTATATATGGGGTGCTAAGCCCCAAAAAACAATCCATTGAATTGATTGTGACTACTGGAACCCCCCATTGATATCTATGGCATGTCGATTTCCATTGGTTATGTATCCTTGTTCCGATTTTCTTCATATTTCTTATTCCTTTCCTCTTTCACTACCTTGGATGCAACTTTAGTTGCTTCTTTATGTGCCACTTCCACTATTGTTGTTGTTTATACTACATCTCTTTCATTTGTTGCCTTCTGTTCATCTTCAACATCAAATTCCTTTTCTGAAACATCCTTTTCTTATACTTCTTCTTTATATGTTTCTACTGCATCGACTTTTGGTTTATCCCTAGCCTCACCAATTTTCCTCTTCTTTTCTACTGTATCTTCCTTGTTTTTGTGAACTTTTTGTTTCTTTCTTCTCTTTTCTTGTCTTCCATTGTTTCTTCTTCTTCGGCTGACTTGAAATGCATGGCCATCGTTGCGGTGGATGTTTTTGTTTCTTCCTATCCTTTCTATTTATTTTTTGCTTCTTCAAATGTTCTTTCTTTGTTAGATATCCTCCCCAAAGGTTTTCCTTACCTTCTAGTAATCAGCTCATCTCAGGTCTTGGCTCCATAGTGGATTGACTCTTCCTCCCAAATGAATGAAGTGTATTCCCATGGGACACCATAATTATTATAGTGTTCCTTGACCACTTCCTTTGGGTTGTGCTTCTTGAATCTCTCTTATCCTAAGTGATATGAAAACAACATATCCAACTCATCCTGGGCTTGCTTGGTTTTTGTAAATGAGTAGGAGTCGATCCACAATGGGAGTGGGGGCCAAATATATTTCTTTTCTCGGTAGAGCATCACCCTAGATCCATTGATCACTATTTGATAGGATACTTCATGGAGCACCAATTTGTCAGGGAAAAATATTTGGAGTATATATGGAGCTTTGGTAGCCATGTATATCCTGATGTACATCTCGCGTTCCATTAAGTACCATTCCACTATCTTTTTGATTACCCCTAATTCCTTTTCGGTCATGCATGGTGTTGACGTGTAGAAAATAAATTCATATAATGGTACCAAGAAGTGGTCACATATCCTATGGTTCTATGTCCTATACTTGTTCTCCCAGAATTCCTTACTGTAAATGTTTATGGAAAGATCCATCGATTTCCATGCCCAACCCATCTTCGAGTATTAATGTGTGATGCACATGATTTATAGTAGATATGATGAAATATGAGAACTTGGGAATGTTCTATAATCAAACTCCTTAATAGTTATGATAGACTCAGTATAATTTTATCATAGGATCTTAGCCCAATCGAATGTTGACCCTTCATCCGTGTAGTGATAGATCAATGGAATTAGTGCTAGAATGAATTTAGAGGAGTTTGGATCTTCGTACAATTTTCAAAGCATAGCCACAATGTATTGATATGGATTCATCAACTAGCTGGTTAGGTACCCATTAGTCAGTCTGTTTGATTTATTTGGTTTGTACAAGATGTTGAACAAGTCTCTTTTCGTGTGCTCTAATCCACCAAGAAGTTCTTCATCCAAATTCTTGGTTCCCTTTTCTATATGATAATATTTTTCTAGATTGACTAGATGGAACAAACTTATGGGCTCTCCCCTAGAGTTGCATATGCATCATTTTTCCAAGTCTACATTCTTGAGAATCCATGCAATTGCATATACACAAGGAAATACTATAACACATGTTGCTATTCTATGTATTCCCGATTTCCTAATATTCTTGAAAACTTTAAGTTCATCTTGGTATTCAGCATCGAAGAGGAAATTCTTTATTTTTAAACATTTGAAAGATGTTGCCCCATTTGAGTGGATCTTCCCCTTTCTCTAGGATTCCATTTATATCATCATACACTACTCCTAGGGAGTCATGTTCCTCTTCATTCCTGCTTCTGCTATCGAAAGCCTCTTTTGTGGGTGCCTTGCTTGTTGTTTTCTTTCGTGGATACATTTCTGAACCTAAAACACATAGTCATACTTATCCAAAAAATAAAACCAAGCATTAAAATAAGCATGATCATATAAGGGATTGTAAACATATAAGAGATAAACATGAAAATGGATTTTCCCATGTAAACCCATGTGTCAAGTACTCGAAGAATCACTTATATCGATGTTAGGAAAGAGATCATCATCAAAGCATGATAGGATGATTGGGGGCATTATGGAAGATTTTGAGGAGGACTAACTTATATTTGGGAAAGTCTAGGAATTTTGTGGAGTTAATGTTGTCTTGGATGATGGGGAAATTTTTTAGGTTAGAGCAGTTCATGGGAACTGCTCTAATATGTATCAAGACAGTTCGTAAGAAACTTATTGGTTTTAATTGGAGCACTTCATGTAAATTATTTTGGTGAGCATCATCGAAGTTCATGGAAATTTATCCAATTGAAATAGAGGCAATGTTTTCAAGCACATTGGTGGGCAAGAACACATTCTGAAGAATTTTGTAGTAAGTTTGTTGAAAGAACCAAAGAGCTTCATATCAATGTCATTGATAACCATGGTGACATTCATTTTAATATCTCTAGTAAATACCAGAGGTGGTCCTGTAAATATCTCTAGTGACAATTGACAATGATCGTGCAAAAGATTCCAATGAATACCAGAGATGATAACACAAAGTCCTCTGTTTACCACCAATGTCGATCTTATTAAGTGTTCTAGTGGAAACCGACAATGAGTATATTAATTCCTCTGGTGAATTTTGGTTGTGATCTTGCCAATTCCTTTGGTGAGATGGGAGGGGATCGTGTCAAGTCTTTTGGGTAAACAAGAGATGATCATATTAAGTTCTCTAGGGAATACCATAAATAACCTCACAAAGCCCTTCAGTGAACACCAGAGGATATGACGCAAAGTCCACCAATAACTACTGGAGGTGATCAAGTTAAGTCCATAGACCTTAGATCAAGTTAAGTCTAAAAAATGACCTTAGATTGAGTGAAGTGAATTAGGGCCAAAGTATTGGGAGCCCAGGCAGATTAATGATAAATATGTGAAAGAAAATAGTTAGGGTTCGAGGGCGATGGAATAGAGGTGAGGGATCCCAAGAAACCAGTGGGTTGGCATTAATAAATGAGTGAATAATGTGGGTGAATCACATTACAGGTGCATGAAAGTCAAGTTGTGACCCAAGAAAACTCTACAATATGCTAGGTAACATTGAGGTGAGGGAATTTGTGTTGGAATACTGAGAAGGGGGGGGTGAATCATTATTACTTTTTCAATAATTAGCAGTTACTTTTATATTTTGTTAATTACCACAATAGATCAACAATAGACTTGTTTGTAAAATCAATTATATAAATATAATTAATAGAAATTACAAGGATTTTATGAAGAATAGTGAAGGACACCAATCCTTTTTAGAGCACCAACTCTAGGAGACACAAATCCCCTTCTTTAGGGTATCAACCCTAAGAAGAACCAACTTCCTTATATTTAGGGAACTGACCCTAGGAAGCACAAACTCCCTTAAATTTAGTGCACCAACCCTAGGAAGCACCAACTCACTTAACTTTAGGGAACCAACCCTAGGAAGCACCAACTCCCTTAACTTTAGGGAACCAAACCTAGGAAGCACCAACTCCCTTAACTTTAGGGAACCAAACCTAGGAAGCACCGACTCCATGTTTTTACACTTTAGTAAAGGATATTAATCCTTATGTGATCCTCCCTTCCACCCTCACTTCATAAGAATCATCGATTCTTCTTCTTGGACTCTTCTTTTGTTTTGATCTTATGATCTGGACTGCAGAGACACCTTCTTCTCACCATTCTTTCTTACTTATATAATCTTTCAACTGGTGTGATATATGAATCATTGTGTCCCTTATTTTGAACTATCACACCTCCTCATTAAGATTAACAATAATAATGTTTGTTTATCTCCATTATTATTCAAACATTATCATGAAGGATTTTCAATTTAGTGAGAGTTCTTTTCATAAATCGATCATTGTTTCAGATCGATTTCTTTTCGATCCCATGCCTTTTTATTTCATTCTCAACTTTTGTTCATTATATATAAGCTTTATGATTAGCCTTTTAATCCATTGCAATTGTTGGATTACTCAACATAAATCAGGACAATGCCGAGATCTTATTAGGTTTAACGTTCCTTCTCTGTCTAGTTCAGAATAAAAAATGATCACATCTAAAAAAACACATGCCTTACGAGTCGTTAGATCAAGAGGTGGACAGGGATCGACGATCTCCATGGATTAAAGAGATTCAACTTGCTCATGGTTTAGTATGTCACCCGAACTTCGCAATTTGATGTTGTGCGATTGTTGGCGGATCAAACACAACTGACGATCTCTTGATAGAGGAGATCTGATGGTCCTGACCAATTGCAGAAGTGGAATCAACGATATGTTTAACACTCCCTTCATGCTCCACAATCAATCCCTACCATTGATCTGACTCTTGTGCATCCCACGGTCATGTGCACAATGAGATGGATGATCAATACTTGATCTTACATTAGATGTATGATCCTGTATTGTTCCAAGGTTTCAAACAAATCAACGGTCAAGAATTAATCTTTAGTTGAGTGGAATGTTCTCATTTACTTTGGGACTTCGACGTTTTGGGACTTTGGTCTTTGCATTGTTCCAACTCTTCCAGAGAAAATTCCGTCAGAGTGCATATCAACACTTCCTTGCTTAATAACCTTCACATGTCCAGGAGCTAGGACCATGGGATTAGGCACAAAGGAGCTCCACTCTTCAGGTATTTGGCTCTTCATGAATATGGGGATATGACTACTTGAACTCTGAGAGGTTCAATCCCTTCAGAGTGTTTACCTACAAAAAAATTCATAATACTACGATGACTACCTGTTGTCAGTTAACATCTCATGCTTACTCTATCCTTCCACTATGTTTGATCTGACAGTCATGTGAGAACCTGAAATATCTTAGATCAATGACCAACATTAACTTTAGTGTTTGGTTATTCTGGTAGTTGTTGGTAGGAGAAACCAGTTTTCCCTGAAGGACATACTCCTGAAGTGACATGGCTTGCTGATGTCATTGCTTATGTGGCACTGGATGAGTGGTTTCCATGTGTCACTTAGATTTGTGACTTATGTATACCTAAAGTGCCAACTAGACCTTGACACTTGTCACTATATGAATATGCCATGTGTCCTTGCCAACATGGTCTCGTTGACATGGACTATGGTGACATGGCTCTCAATGTGTGTGCCATGTGTCTTACTCCCTGACTTCAAAGCTCCGACCTAATAACACCTTATCAGGTTTAACATATATGATCTTAACTCCTTCTCTGTATGATTTTATTAGATTTAACTTATATTCTCTAAACCCTTTTTTGCCGAAGTTGACCACCATTGGATCACCTAACCTCATCCAAGGGTCACTATGCATTGCCAAGATCTGATGACCCTCATTCACTTCAGGACTTCGGGGATTCGGACTTCGGCTAAACTTGCTTGTTCTTGGATTATTTTTTACAGAGTGGTCAGTGCCGAAGTTGACCACAATTGGACCCGCCTATCCTAATACAAAAGTCATCTTGCATTGTCCATATCTGATGGTCCTTATTCACTTCAGGACTTCGGGGTTTCAAACTTTGGGTAAACTTACATGTTCTTGGATTCTTTTCTCCAGAGTGGTCAATGTCGGAGTTGACTGTCTATTGATCTAATGGTTCCCATATTATTCTTTAGATCAATAGTTTCCATTACTTCAGGGCTTCGGTCTTTAGGTAAACTTACATGTTCTTGGATTCTTTTCACCAGAGTGGTTAGCACTGGAGTTTACTATATCCTGATTTGAAGGTTCCCCTTTGCCATTCCAGATTGATGAATAATACTTAAATCTAGATAAACTATTGATATAATGGCTGGGAAACCTCCCGAAGCTTCTGATTCAGATCTATTGGTTGAGATCTAACTCCTCTGACTTCCGCTCAATCTGACGGTCCTGGATTGTCTCAAAATGATAATGGATGACTCTTATGCATCATCTCTTCTAATCCTCTTGTGCATCATCTCTTCTAAGCCTCCTGCGCATCATCTCTTTTGAGATTTTGGGTTTATACTTGGATTCCAACTGAACCAATATCGTTGATATGTTGGGAATTCGATTCCTATCACACTTCTACAATGCACTTTCCCTTCTGAGCTTCGATTAATGTTTCTTGATTCTGATTTTTTTCATTGTTATTTCTCTTGATATGTTTAATAATTGTTTGTGCATTCATTTATGCACTGATATTTAGTCTCTAACCCTCATGAGATATTAATTCCTTGTACTTTGTTATTCCTTCTGTACATGGATTTTATGCATGCTACCTCTCCTGAGATTTAGGTATATTCCTGTACTCTTTGTTCATAAAAACTCATTATTATATCACAATGACATCAACTCTTGACATCAATGAAAATATGTCCAACAAGTTGTGGGATGAGGAAAATTCAATGTTTGAACTAACCACGATGGATGATACAGGGCACATGAACTAGAGATATGATTGGGGCCAAATAGCACCATGATTGGGGTTTCCCATGGAATTAATATGGATGGGCCATTGACATCGAGGATGATATTTTAAAAGTAGATAGTTGAGGTTGTAAATGTGTTGAACCTACACAAAATAGATCTAGCTAGAAAATACTATACACATTTGCAGAGAGAAATTGAGAAAGAAGAAGCAAGATAGAAAGAATGGAAGAATTCTCATTAACCATATTCCACACTCAAAGAGTGAATAATTTACAATAGATATAGGCTACATAAGTAACTAATGAGCCATAGTGGTGGTCTATATTGATCTGGACACACACCAGTAGTTACAAGAGTATATTTCCACCTAGTCTAGTCTCTCAGGCAGTTATGGGAGTGAACTGCCACCTAGCTGAGTTAACTAGTCAAATAGTCTTCAGTTAACTGACTGAACAAAGAGTAGTGAGTTGGTGATGATCCTAATGTTGCATGGTGACAAAACCAATGCAACATCTAAACTCAACTCAACTAGTCAAGCTGAAGTGTCAACTGAAAGAGAATATTCTCCAGGTGGAATATTCTCCCCTAAAATATAGGAGACTGGATACTGACTAATTATGACTAATAAAAAAGGAATAACCTTAGGAAAAATAAATCCTAGGTGTGTGTGAAGTAACTCCAACACCCCCCCTGAACATCACTACGGTGAAAATAAAGAATGGGTCCCGACTACGAGGCCATGTTAGGTACCCAAATACAAATATATACACTGAATTAAATGAGGAAAGAGGGAAAACCTCATGGGAACAATACCCCCCCTCAAATTACAATGCATAAAATAAAAAATGATAAGGAACAAAAGGCAGTTGCTAAGCAACCATGTCCTTCACTCCATGAAGACCTCACAACTGTGCAACTTTGTGCTCTTTAAAGATTTTTTTGAAGATGTAGATGTCTGCACGGATCTGATGAAGTATATGCATCATTGATATTTCCACACATATCCAATTTATCTTCTTGTAATGAATAATATCCAAATAAATTTTGGATGAAATTTTGAAAATCGTGCGGCTGTTTCTGGAAAAACGCTGAAATTTTATTGATTTTGAAACGATCATAACTTCAGTTTTCGGACTCCATTTCAAACGATTTTTTTTTTTGAAATTGGATATTTTCCTGAGAGGAATTCAAATATCCAGTTTTTTTATGAAAATTGTTCTTATAAAATATCACAATTGATTATGATGTGCGTGACTCCCTTTTTGTCTCCTGAGATGCATGCATTGTGCATGGAAAAGTATCTTCATGTGACTCTTGAGATGCATGCCATATATCTTCCACATGAATTTTAGAAAACAAATCTAAAATGGAATAGACACTATCTTCAATTAATGGAATGCAAATTTTTGTAGATACATGTGTAAAAGGCTCTTCAAAATGAGATGATTTATCTTCTGGTGGATTTTCTACATTCTCTATCTTGTCAATATTTTGCATGCATTCTTCCTTATTCCCAAATAAAACCTCCAGTATTCTCCATAAATCATTTGGAGTGAATTCTTGTGAGTCATCATATACTTGATGAATAATTTCAGGAGAAATAAAATAGAGGATACATCCTATAGCCATATCTTGTCTATTGAGAAAGTCATTTTTCTCATCTACCGAATCAAACTCTACTTCCATTGCCATATTTATTTGGTACAAGCATTTACATCTGAGCTTAAGAAGAATTTTTGGCTTCCATTCCAAATAGTTATGAGGCATGAGAAGTATTTTTGGTGAATAATCCATCCTTTTGTTGTCTTCAATCTTTTGTACCTGCAAAAGATAATTTAGTGTAGCTTTTGCTTAGCAGTCCGTCGACTCTGATACCATGTAAATGTGTTGAACCTGCATAGAATAGAGCTAGCTAGAAAATAGTACACACATTTGTAGAGAGAAATTGAGAAAGAAGAAGCAAGATAGAAAAAATGAAAAAATTCTCATTAACCATATTCCACACTCATAGAGTGAATAATTTACAATAGATATAGGCTACATAAGTAGCTAATGAGCCATAGTGGTGGTTGTTGAGCTCCATTTTTGTCATACTTTCTGTCATAGAAATACACTTATCATTACACCTTCTCCCTGCATTTTGTTAATAATATATCGCTAATTACTTTTCAAACCTCCTTTATCTCTTGTTATTCATCCTATGTGGTTAATACATAGTTTGACGCCTACTCCACCCTCAACGACACAGTTGCTTTACCAGGACCTTTTTCTTTTTCCGCGGCCCAAAGAATCAATGCTCTTCCAACTCCTTCGGGAGTTCTTTACCCACAGTCTTCTCGGCAATCTCCTCTTCGCGTATCGGGAGATCGGGTCTCGCGATATCGCGAGGCTCGCGGCACTGTCCTCGGGTAAACAAACGCCGAAACCCCGATTCCCGATGGTCAAC
>JASDQU010101043.1:522778-549376 GCA_032191745.1 Picea mariana
TCATGAATGAAATTATGAGTACTTCCAGAATCAATTAGGACTATTACCTTTTTCTTTTTGATGTATCCTTCAATCTTGAGGGTTTAAGGAGTGCTAATTCCAGCCAATGCATTACACGATATCGTGGGAGTCAACTCTTCAGACGAAATTGCTTTTACGTTTTCATCTTGAGATGGTTCTTGTTCTTCTTATTCTTCCTCTTCACAATCTATGTAGAATAATTTCTTCTCACCACACTTATGTCCCTTACTGTACTTGATGTCGCAATTAAATCATAAACCTTTTGATTTTCTTTCCTCCAATTGTTGAGGTGTCAACCTTGTAGGTTGAGGTGTTTTAGGAGCATTGTTCTCTCTATAGATGTTAGGATATTTCCTTCTAGTAGCCATAGCCATATTTTTACTTTCAACATTTCTTGCCACCTTAAATGCATTCTCCAATGATTTGGGTTCCCAAAGGCGAACCTCATGTTGAATGTTGTCCTTTAAAGTTCCTATGAATACATCAATTAAGTGCTCATCTGGAATATCGGTTACCTTTATATTCAATCTTTGAAAGTTCTCAATGTGCTCGGTAACTGAACCCTTTTGATTGAGATTTATCAATTGGCCAAAGAAGGTATTGCTCCTTGTATCCTCATAGTGTGCTATCATTTCTTTTGTGAAAATTGTCCAAGTGACGAGCGATTTGCGGGAACAAAGCCATCGATACCAAACAAATTGATTAGATTCTAAATATAAAGAAGCAATTCGTACCTTTTGTGTATGTGGCACATTATGGAGATCAAAGAATTGCTCCATATGAAGTATCCATGTGATTGGGTCCTTGCCATCAAGCTTCCTCATATCAATCTTAGGAACGTGGTTGGTCTTCAAACCAAAGTTGGAGTTTCTCCATTCTTGATTCACCTTCCTTGTGTCCTCATCATGAATTTCATGGGATGCATTTTCACTTTTGGGTGTCCTCTCTATTACGAAATTTCTCATTAATTCCATGATCTCCCCTTTTAATCCATCTATCTTAGTATCCAACTTTGCTTCCATTGAATCCTTCAACTTAGCTTCCATTGAATCCATCTTAGTATCCAACTTAGCTTCCATTGAATCCATCATCTCTTGTAGTTCATCTTTAGTTAGTGTCTTCTTTTGTAAATCATTTATGTCCCTATGCATTTCTCCACCTTCATCAAGAGTCCAATTAGGATTTTCTAGAGGCTTATTTGGTGTAGAAGGTCCCTTTTTGGGTGGCATGTTGGCCAAATATCACTTTTGAGTCTTGATTTTGAGGTGGTTCTGCTAGACAATATTTATTCTATTCTATCTCCCAAGTTTCGGACCTTCTGGGTATGACACTTTCCTTTAGGTAGTTCTATGATATTTCTTCTCTACAATGGCACAGGTCTGATCAAAATTGGATGTGCCAAGTGGAATTTACGGTAACTTCCTCACAACTTGTCGCTTTTTGTCCTTTCCAGGAGATGTCACTTGTATATAATACCCCGCATAAAATAATTGATATCAAATTCTAAAAATCGCACCCAAACTACTACAGACTGTCCAAGATCCAATGCAACTAGTCCCTCTCAATTTGGATACTCTAGCAAGAAGTTATGCTTGTTTTAGCTGGAACACCTTCTTGAGACTAGTCAATAGGACTAGTCAAATACCCTATCTTACACAAGGTGTATCTACAAATTTAAGATGACCCAAATGCAGAACGTTTTACCACAGATACCTTACTAATTTTTGTAAATTTCCTTCAAACTTCAAGGTCTGAAACGTTACAGAAAATTTTTTATAGCAAAAATTCTACAATGACTCATTTTAGTATGATTCCAGAACCCTATCTTGTACAGGCTGTATCTCTGAAATTATAAGGCCTCGGGCGCTTAGTTTTGAATACAATGTACCTTGCTCTGTCTACTAAATACCCTCCAAGCCGTTCCTTCTGAAGCATTATAGAAAAAAAGTTATAGCAAAAATTCCACGGTGCCTCAGTTGTAGCAGCGAAACCCCAAGACCTTGAGCTCTGATACCATATGTTAAGAACCAAACATCAATATACATGGAAAAACCTCAGGAAAAGTACTCAACACCTTGAAACAGAGATAATTTCAGATAATAAGCCTCTTCAAGGGGGAAACCTCCTTTTACCCCACTTAAATGTTCAAGTACAAGATGATTCAAAATGAAAATGTCTCCTTGGTATATATAGGAGACTAGGAGGTATAATTACAACTAATGGTCTAAAGCCGACATAAATAAAATAACATTACTAATCTAAATTACAACTAATGGCCTAAATCCAACATAAATAAAATAACATTACTAATCTAATATGCCCCAATTAAGGGGTAATGAGCCAATATTAGGGCTTAACACAAACGTAGTGGGGAACGCATATAGAGGGCTTGTCTTGGGATTTCATTGATTGCATTTTCCACGTAGCTTTGTGGGTCTAGAATCCTTTTGAGGTCCTCGGTTGTCTTCCGGAACACTTTTTTTTTTATACCCTTGATAGGTTTCTGGCTTGATACCCTACTCATTTTGGTCCACCCGACTGTCGACTGTACCGGCCTGGTGACCTTTTGTGCGCTGGCAACCTAGTTGCCTATCTTTCTAGTGACTTACACAGGTGAGTACGAGGGCATACCATGGTACCTAGGGAATAAATCAGGCCACGATTTGCAAAGTATACCCAGAGGGTGCTTCCGTATTTGATTTGCACTTACACCGGTAAGTTTCTCTAGTGTTGGTTGTTGTAATTGTTCTTCCAACTAGTTAGTAATTGCTTGTTTTATCTCATAGGTACTTTTTAGTGTGTGCTGGTTTTCAAACGATTATAGATTGCCTTTGTGTGTATTTGATATTCTCACATAGTGGAGGATCATAATTTCTATTGGTCGCGAAGGCTTCTAGGCCTACTGTCGGTTGACCTAGAACCCCCCCTCCCTACCACCGCTAAGAAGAAAATTAGACCAGCAAGGGTCTTTTGAGACAATCGGGTTACAGGAAACTATGCCCAACCCATCTTCGAGAGAAGAAATTTCATTTCTGGAGGTACAATTCATTTCTAAGCTCAGAGTAGAGGCTCTTAGTCCTTACAACCCTCCCATCACTGATCTATCAGTGCCCATCATCGTACAGGTTCTACTTTACGAGCGTCTGGTAGTTTCACCAGCAACAATTGAAGCACATGCTGCCATTTCTTCAGGGAATATTGATGTTTCCTTCACGACTGTCACTACTGGGGGTGTTCCACCTCCTAACCAACCTTCGTCGGTCTGGGCCACCATGGTCTCGACTGCTTCTACCATGGGAAACAATCTAATTCCATCTATGGTGGCGGTCACTACTCCATTTTCTCAAAACATGATGGGCTCTCCCTTTTCATATGAGATGCTTGGCTTTGGTATGAGTATTGTACTATCTTCCTCCACTTTACAAAATTTGAGTCTGGGGGTAGGGATTTCCAACACTCCTCTTCAAGGATCTATTGGGGTCACTTCCACTCCCTTTATCACTTTCCCTTACGATGGGGGTCATATACCCCCTTCGTCCCCCTCACTCAGTGGTGTTCCTCAACACTCCATCGGGCCTAACATAAACTTGTTTGGAGCAGGTAGTCAAGAACTCCCTCCTTATAATATGCTGGTTTGTTCGACACCTTTCTCTTTATTCGATGCATTTGGTAACAACTCTTTCTCATCAACTGTCATTTCGGTAGGGGGCAACCCCAGTTATGGACAACCTCATCCTGTACAGGGTACTATTCCTGCATAGGGGACACACTTAGGAATTCCTTCCTCAAAAGGATCTTGGAATCCATGGCAGGGACCAATCCCCTTGCTAGGGATGTCTATCAAAGCCAACCCTTTCAATACCCAGTGGTACCCCAGCCAAGGCCCAACGCCTATGACTGTCGGATCGGCAGGGGGAAACCCCTCCCAAAATCCTTGGAATGTGACGCAATCCTAGACCTTTACATCTTATTATGGGAACTATAAAATTATGTATCAACAAGCGCCCAATCTATATGTTGGTCACGATCATTGTTATTACTAGAGCCCTGGCCAGCAACCTAAATTTTCCTGGCAACCTGGTGCCAGTCAAACCCTAGGCTCCTTTTTCCCTGGCTACAATCCACAACCCAAACTACCGTTTCTGGTAACCCTGCACTTGCCATATTTGACAAGGCTCTTAAATGACCCCATTTGTCATGATACGAGTTTGCCTCCCATACCGACCAAGTTGCCTTCGGACATTCCAAAGTTCAAGGCCAATCCTAATGAAGATTCTGGTGATCGCGTAACTACCTTCCACTTATGGTGCTTGTCCAACTCGTTAAGAGATGACTTCATTCAGCTACGATTGTTTCAATGCACTCTCATAGGGAGTTTTGTGAAATGGTACATTGAGCTCGACCACTCACGATACTCTTCCTTCGACGAATTGGCAATGTCTTTCTTGAACCATTTCCAATTACCTTTGAGATATGACTCTGGTACAAAATTGCTGGCCAATTTTGAGCAGACAAAAGCAGACCATATCTTAGATCATATCCAAGAATGGAGACGTCAAAAGAGTTTGATCAAAGTTTTAGTCACACCATCATTCCTGCTAGAGTGGTTCCTTAAATATTTGGTACCCCATTTATCTAAAGACGTCGCAACTTCTCGAGTGTTTTCCAAGGAAGACGAGATAATGAGAGCGCAACAGCTAGAGCTAATTTACTCTCAATCTAGTTTACTCTATGAGATTTTTCCAGATGCACCAAGGTTAATCCTTGACAAAACCAGGAAAAGGTCTGGACCACATGTTGATGGAATTATTGGTTTAGCACAAACCAAGCCCACTAATCCATTGTCAAATAAGTTGTAACAATTGTCAATACAATAGATAGCATCCAACCAAACCACTAGTTTGGATGCTCCCCCTACCCAAAAGTCGAATGTACACAGTGTGCAAACAACCAACCCAAAGGCCACCCAATAGCCTGATGGAAAGAAGAAACAACAAAAAAAGGGTAAGGGGGATAAAAAACCCATCAATAATGCTAGCAGGGGAGACTCTGAAAATAAAAAGTCAAAGTATCCTTGTAATATTTGCAAGGAAGACCACCCAACCCATTAGTTCCCTTGGCTTGCATATGCCCAGAAGTTATTGGCACAGCAACATCCTGTCGTGTTAACGAACCTGTTCCCACATGGGAAAAATATAAATCAAGCCTCCTCGAGCACGGAAGGGGGCAGTCAAGGACCACCTTCGTCTTCAAGTAATCCTTCATCTGCAAATGCCTATATGATGAAAGGTGATTCCTATATAATGACTAGAGAACATGATTATAGAAATTCAGGCACTTGTGAGAAGGGAAAAGAAGCTGAAAACCCACCTCTTCCTCTTCAGATTGAGAAGATGTTGGGTGAAACAATGACATGCATCCCCAAAGGTGTGTTCAAGAAATCTTCTTACAACCCAAATGCAAGGGTTGCCCATAACTACTTTGTGGTGGAGGATTTATCACAAACCCCTTGTGTGATGTCTACTTTGGAAGTCCTCCAGAGTTTCCCTTCCCAGAGAAAGGACCTATTAGCTGCCTTAGGCTCTACTGAGATTTGTAATCTGGGAACGATCATGCTTTAAACTTCTGACTTAAAACCTCATCTTCCTTACCACGTCGCTTTTCAAATAGTAGTGGCTTATACCATGAAAACTTTTACCTAGAATATTTTCTATACAATGGTGGATGAGGGTGCCTCAACATGTGTGATGTCTTTGGTGTGCTGGAATACCATCAACCAACCCATTTTGTCTCTGTCACCTACTTTACTTACAACCTTTGACGGTTGTTCTTTCTGACCACATGAGATTATCCCCTCTTTCCCCGTGCAGTTGAGGGGCGAAATCATGTATGTCGAAGTTGAAGTGGTCGATGTGTCCCTCGAATACAATATTTTTTTAGGAAGGAGTTGGACCTATGCTATGCAAGAAGTGGTCGAGACAGTGTTCCGAGTCTTGTTGTTTCCTCATGAGGGTCAAATTGTGACCATTGATTAGTTATCCTTCTCCTGTCCTGACCCTTCATCGGGAGTCTCCATGGTCCAGATGATTGATAACCCCCAGCTTGGAATCATCGATGTAGGGGTTTTTCTATGCCCACCATTTATGGGTACATCCAATTACCTACCTCCGACCAACAATGTACATTATATGACGGTTTTCCCTGACCAGCCTCAAGTTGAAATTTTTCAAATCTCGTCATTTCGCACAACATACTTTCATGATTCGTGGACCCTTCCTTCCCCATCCACTAAGATGGAAGGGACAGAGCACCATGGCATGGCCATGCCTTTGTCCACGACAGAAGTTTCATACTTGATCATTCAACGATCTTCTACCAACCTCGATCCAACTCTAGCACAAGAGTTAGATCCGGTGCTCGAGCCTATTTGGGCTCAAGGTCCCGTTGCTGATATAGAATCTTTAGACCTAGTATTGCCTTAAGACGAAGTAATTATTGAGGAAATGACTAGTCTGGACAAACCATGGGATGATCTTCATCATAGATCTTACTTCCTCCCAGAGTTAAGACAAATTAAAGTAGGATAATTCACTCTGACCATGAATGGAGATAAAGATTGTCCTATCAATCCTTTAGCAACACACGCAGTTTACGCTGAAGGAAATATGGAAACAATAGTCAAGACAATACCTATTGATATCTCCAGAACCCCTAGCGTCGTGGAGAATATCTTCTTAGGAGTGGACTGCTCCCCCGAGGAGATTCAAATCTACACATATTTATTTAAAGAATTCTACGACGTCTTTGCCTGGTCTTACGAGGAAATTCTAGGCATAGACCTAAGAATTGTCGAACATGAAATCACGACTTATCCTGATGTCAAGCCGGTCCAATAGAAGCTTCTTTCAGTCAATACTAGGAAAGAAACAACTATCAAGGATGAAGTAGAGAAACTACTTAAAGTTGGTTTCATCTACCCCGTCCAATTGACTCAATGGGTGTTGAATCCCATGCCAGTCAATAAAAAATAGGGTATGATTCACGTATGCACGGACTTATGTGACCTGAACAAGGCCTACCCAAAAGATAATTTCCCCACGCCATTTATTGTCTAGATAGTCAATGAATTTGCAGGCTGCGAGGCCTTTTCATTCATGGATGGTTTTTTGGGATACAATCAGATAGAAATCGAACCTGAAGATGAACACAAAACCGCTTCCATCTGTCCATGGGGTACATTCACTTATCGTAAGAATCCTTTTGGTCTAAAAAATGTTGGGGTTATGTTTCAGTAGGCCACGTATTTTTCTTTCTACGACCTCAAACATATAGTTGAGGCTTATCTCGATAATTTAGTGTCATGATCTTGTAAGAGAGTTGATCATCCGGAACACCTCCGACTTATCCTCGAACGATGTCGCTACTACCGAATCCGCTTGAATCCAAACAAGTGTAGTTTTTGCGTCACATCAGGTCATCTGCTAGGTTTTGTCATTTTGACAACAGGGATCATGGTCGATCCTCTCAAGGTTGAGGAAATATTTCAATTTCCTCCCCTGTGCACCATACCTCATCTTCAGAGTCTGAAGGGAAAAGCGAATTTTCTACGGCGTTTCATTACAAACTATGATGATATCACAAAGGGTTTTATGTGTTTATTGAAGAAGGATGTTCCTTTTCATTGGGATGAAGCCGCTCAACACTCTTTCACAACATTGAAAAGAACCCTCATATCAACCCCTCTGCTTCGGCCATCCAATTATAATAAATATTTCCTATTATACTTAGCCGATGCAGAGTCAACCATCGGTACGGTCTTAGTTCAAGAGGATGATTTACTCTCAGAATACATGATTTATTATCTAAGCCAAGGCCTAGTTGGACTGGAACTCAATTATTCCCATATCGAAAAACTTGCATTGGCAGTAGTTCATGATGTCCAACGGTTCTGTCATTATATTTTGTTTCGCAATACCACCATCATTTTCATCATGAATCCATTTCAATATGTATTGACATGCCAATTCATCGGCGGAAAAATCAATAGATGGATATTTATCCTCCAGGAATTTGACTTGGAATTCATTTCAGCGAAATCCAAAAAGTCAATGGTCTTCACAGAACTCATATCGGAACTTCCAATCAAATCTGGTGATGTTATACCTGACGAGTCACCTATCAAAGGAGACATGTTTTTGATCATGTATTTTGACCCTTGGTATGGAGATTTTCTTGTCTATCTCCAAACTTTGAAGTGTCCCACCTCTACTTCTCATGATGAGCATCGTCGTATATGCCATCAGGCTAAGAATTATCTCATACTCGAGGACACATTGTATCGTCGAAGTGTATACTACATCCTTCATTGATGTCTCACTCATGAAGAAGTGAAAATCGTGCTTAACAATTTCCACACCGGATCATGTGGCGGTCAATCGTCTGGGTTGGCAACAACAAAAAAGATTCTATGAGCCAGTTACATCTAGCCGACATTAATCAAATATTGCATTGAATCAGTCAAGAAGTGCCACCCATGTCAGATATTCTCTCGTAAGATGAGGGTACACCCTACTCCCATGTTTCCTATTATTACCATTGTTCCCTTCACTAAATGGGGGATTGATTACACTACATGCCACTTGTTACACCTCAAAATTACTCACTTCAATAGTGTCGCAAGTGTCATCATTACAAGTGTTGTAAGTGTCGCATCTTGTCCGCAAGTGTCGCATATTAACCACAAGTGTTATAAGTGTTTCTAACATCATACTGCCTTATTTCTTATGTCATGCCTCCAATGACATGACAGGGACACTTAGGACACCTCAAAGACTAGTTTTGAAGAGGAGGAACCAGTCTACTAGAAGTACAAGCCTTTTTTCCACTGAAAGAACCACTCAAAAATGGGTTTTGGAGGGGAGCACTCCCCTATACACCATTAGGGAGTGTTTGTGCTCCCTGTCCTTCTTTCAGGGAGAGTTATATCTCTCTGGTGCCCCTTTTGGGGGAGTGCTACCTTTTCTGGGCAAAATTTGGTTTGTTGAGAAGAATGAGGGAAAGATCCCCTCAATATATGAAGGTGGTTGGATTTGAATATGATCTCAAGGCATGATCTTAGGGAATATCCTCAACTGAAGGAGAGAAATCCTCAACTTATCCCAAATATATCTCAAGTGGTTGGGTATTTCCAAGCTTATATAAAGAGGCCTTCTCATGGTGAAAAAGGAGGAAATATTGGAGGTATGAAACCTATGATCTCATAAGAAACATACAGTATAGGAAGAGAGACATTGCAATAGCATCTAACTTATATTCTCATGAGGGAGATTTCATTTGAAGCATCAACATCTTGTATGTGGGTTGTTTGAGCAAGGGTCTAGACAATGAGAGCTTGGTGAAGCTGTTGCGCTACATCCATGGCTATAAGTAACACTTTGTTCTCATCAATATAAATTCATGCTTGGCCTGTTTCCTTTGAAGTTTGTTGTGAATATGAACTTGTCTTCTTCATAAGATAGATCTATGTTTGAGCTAATCTCAATAGAGTAGGAAGTTCATTGTATCTTTTTTTTTTCTACAGGACCTATTGAGGAGCTTAATATTGAAGCTCAACTTGGAATTCGTAAGGAGGAACGCCATTAAAAGGTACATACTTTTCCTCTTCCTCTTCATATATTAACTTAATTATATCTAAAAGGAAAGTCAGTGTCCACATTAAGCACTTTTTTGTCTTGGCCTTAAAGAGTCTAGGGACCTTGAGAGAATCCACTTGTCCGCAGGGGGATTTCTCTTCAACACCACCCCCCTTTAGAAAGGGGGCACCGCTATATCATTGTAGCAGTATACTACTTCACCAAGTGGGTCGAAGCTATGCCAATGTTCAAATATGATGAGGAGACAACATCTCTCTTTTTGTTCAACCAAATAATCACAAGGTTTGACATCCCGAGAGAGATTGTCATTGACCATGTCAGTGACTTTTAGAACAAAATCATGACTAAGTTAACATCAAATATTGGGTTGAGGAAACAACATTCATCACCTTATTACCCCCAAGCAAATTGTCAGGTGGAATCTATAAATAAATGCCTTAAAACCATTCTACAACGAATGATCAATTCAGCCAAGTCAAATTGGCATTTGATGTTATATTCGACATTATGGGCTTATTGAACGTCTATTAAGACTGCAGCCAGTTTCTAACCTTTTAAACTTGTTTATGGGTTGGAAGCAGTCTTACCTATAGAATCCCAGATCTTATCGTTAAAGTTAGCAGTACAGTTATTGCCAGATACTTCACCACTTGAAGAACAGTTAATATACCTCGAACAGCTCAATGAAAATCATCGTGATGCGGCCTTGTCTAATTAGGCTCACAAACAAAAATTC
Organism: Picea mariana; assembly: GCA_032191745.1. NCBI lineage: Eukaryota > Viridiplantae > Streptophyta > Pinopsida > Pinales > Pinaceae > Picea > Picea mariana. The sequence continues at coordinate 533,189 of JASDQU010101043.1, forward strand.
AAGTGTCAGTATGATCGGTATGTTCCTCTTTAGATTTTCTCTGAAGGCAACCTTATCCTAGTCCATGACCAAGATAACGAACCCCTGGGGGCAAGCAAGTTCAAACCCATGTGGTTCGGACCTTTCATCGTGAAAGAAGTACTACAAAAGGGTGCTTATCGTCTGGTGGAATTTGAGGGAAATGTTTTGGAGGATATTAGAAATGGGATCTACCTCAAGAAGTATTACTCATAGGTGGGTCACCTTGGGTGACCTTTTGTAATATATGTATAGTCTTTGTACTATTACTTTTTTTTTTTTTGGTTTTATGGACGTGTCATTTTTTTATGTCATCTTCTTCATTGTGGTAGATGTCAAGTGAATCAGAGGTGTTCATTAGATTCGAATACGGTGCTAGCTGGCACACTTGGAGGCTTTCCTCCACAGCTTGGGTGATTTTCACACCTCAGGGCCAGTTGCTATCTTTAGGAGGTATATGTTTAGGTGACACCACAAACAATGTCATCGAATGTAGTGCAGTTATTGAGTTACTTCATGATCTTTGTCGCTTGGTATCTCTCACCTCTGGGTCTATTTAGATGCTCAGCCAGTTGTGTCTTAGTTAAATGGATTCTATCGTGTTCATGACCCTACTCTAAACCAGTGATTCCTTAGGGTACGCCTCTTAGAATGAAGCTTTGATTATATTACATATTTTCATGTTCCTAGGAGATTAAATCATGTTACAGATACTCTAGATAATCAAATTTTAGATTGGTATCTTGCACACATGTAAGAAAGACACACACGTGCACATGTAAATACATTTGTAAAGTAGATATAATCCATAAGAGATAAAAAGATATAAAAATCCATATATAATATCAAAAATATCAGAGTACATGGGTGGGTGCAAGCACCTCAAAAATACGTCTAGTAGAAAGTCACGGGGCTTATGCCCTCAAAAATATACAAGTAGTGCCCTCGGCACATAAGTCGCCCAGCCTAACTAAAGACAGGGCCTCTTGGCCCTGTTATAATGATCACCGGCATTTTCCAAACATCGAAAACACTGGATCCACATCCATGGTGCCCCCACTACATGAGGCTCCATGGATGGTGATAGATCCTCAATATCTACCATGGGGACTGTGTGTGTAAGTGAGGTAAATTTCTTCTCTACCCATCTCAAAACTCTCTTAACCTCACCAGTTGGAGGTCCCCCTGCTGTTACTGATTTGCCAACTATAGCTGGTCCTGCCTCTGGTCGAGGATGTCGGTTGTTCCTCACGAAGTCCGCTGGACACACTAGCCCTACATCTACACATAACACACACTTAATTGTCAGATACTCTTGTATATACAAAAAAAAATGATATATATATAAACAACATAAAAATTAAATAAATTTGAAAAAGAAAGAAAAACACAAAGAAAACTCACCCATATCTCCTCACTGCTCTTCAAGAGGTACCGGAATCTCAGGATATCTTGAGAAGTCGATCCTAGCATAGGGGAAGTCCTCTATAACCGAAATCTATCGTGCCCACCAAGCAAAAAAAAAAAATCATAAAAGGCCTCNCCCCCTGTTGTGGAAACAATGTCGCCCATCTGCATAGCGCAGGGTGAGAGGCCTCGTGCCCTCGGATCATCTCTCTAGGAAAAAGACCTAGTACTCTCTCAAAGAAGAAAGCACAAAGGATTGTCCCAAATCCAAAGTTCATGTGCCTCCGCATATGACACTCCATCAACTGCCTCTTCATGCAGTCTAGCAATGTGGTACTCCATTCAAATATTTGTGCATTTAAACACTGAATCGCACAGTTCATGTGTGCCCGGGAGGCCTAATGTAGAGTCGCAGATCCTGTGATCCACCCAATAACCAAAACTATCACTTTCAATGATAGGTCAGAGATCTTTCTTATTGGCACCTACGTGCCCATCTTGTCATTACCGACTTCATAGTGAAGTCCAATCAACTCTGTTATGTTGAGAGGCCTTGAAGGAAAAGTGCAGAAATTGAATGGTTCCCCTCTCCTTGAGAGGCTAGTCAAAAAGTATATGTCCTCAATAGTTGGAGTCAACGATTGACCCTCAAGCATGAAGGCCTCTACATCAGGTTTCCAATAGTCAACCAAGGCGTTCAGTAGCCTAGGTTGTGCCCGCATGAAAGGACTATGGAATTTTTTTATCAAACCACATTGCATTAATGTAGAAAGATCATTGGGATCCTCATTGACCAAAATATCAATTTCCTCATGCTCCCTTTCTCTCCAGTGAACATACATCCTGTAGTTTACAAGTTTTGGAGAGATTATCCCTTGCATTCTTTTTATTTTTTCCACATCTTAGAGGTTACACATGGGATGTAATGCACACAGTCGCATGAGAAGGCATGCAGTCTTTCCTGTGCACGCATGTAGATGCGTGTTTTCCTAAGATAGCCCACGTATATGTAGGGCCAACCTTTTTAAGGTCAATTCCCCCTCAAAAAATTAAACAAAATGCATAAAGGAAGAATGAAAATGCAAGGGGGGTTAGTATGTACTTACTTGGTCCAAGAGGAAGTTCGTTTCGTCCACTGAAGCTCCTGGAATCAGTTCTTTTCACAAAGGGGTATTTTTGGCTTGTAGTCAATTTATCAATTTGCAATAGTGATAATGAGCTACCAGCTTCTATTTATAGACCCTTTTGGCCACTCTTTTTCAAATTTTGGACCCTTTTGTCAATTTTTCTAAATTGAAAATCATTTATTATGGTTCAGGAGTTTTCTACAGATTGTTACGATAATTATTACTTTAGGTATTGGGAAACTTTTGGATATTTGGGTCTTTTTAAAAGGTCCTTTGGTAAAAAGTCATTTTTCCAACTTGTTTCATTTAAGTTAGGATTCCACCTCTACTTTCTACATTTCATTGTCTTTATCACTACGCCATAGGATCGATCCCACCGATTTGCGACATGGAACCATCATTACTTATTTAGAAGTGTTGTATTTTAGTGGTAGAGACTACATTAACATGGATTCCTTAGGTAGATCCTAGTTGCATTTTGGTGTCCATGTCATCACTAATGACCATAAGCTCAGGAGTCCTTATTAGTTTATCCTAATTACGAGATTGAGCCTCATTTGCATGATGCATTATCACTCTTGACCTCACCCTTGGGACTCCTAGAACATAACAGGTCTTCTTTTAAGCCCTTTCCAGACCCTCTAAAAACGAAAATATTGTCGAGCGATCTTGTTGACCTTCATGCTCGCTAAACTGAAATTTGAAGTCCCGTTTATCCGGTGGTAGTTTACCCCTTTTTCGGTTTGAATGGTCAAATGTACAAACAAAGGTATACTCTAGGAGCCTCAATTCCCTAGAAGAGTATTCTCAGGTATGATTTTAACCCTTTTTCGGGCCTAAGGGACTAAATTTACGAAAAAGGAACTCCCATGGAGTCCATAGTTAATCTCTTTTCAGACTCCCCAAAATTGAAAAGATCATCAAGTGACCTTATTCTTTCACACTCATTAAATTGCTCCAGAAGAACATTCTTGACGAAGTCCATAGTTAAGTTTTTTTTCAGACTCCTTAAAAATGAAAAAATTGTCGAGTGATCTTGTCTTTATCACACTCATTAAAATGGTTTTGAATAGATGTCTAGTCAGTGCTAGTTTACCCCTTTTTCGAGCTAACTAGACTATATTTGAAAAAGGTACCCCAGCGGAGTCTCCTTTTACATTTTTTCAAACTCTCTAAATATGAAAAACCATTGATCTTACCTTCTCTGGGCTCGTTAAAATTACATCAAAGGACATTACCATTATTTGCATACCTGCATCTTTGGCCTAATGTCGGCTCCATGTTTCTCTCAACTGAACCATCTAAAGCATGCCTTATACACAAGCCCTGTAGCACTTTGCCTCTACGTCTTGACACCTTTGGCCCCTGGAGGATTTTTCCTGAGTGACCTTTTCCTGCATATGCCCCTTTTCCCTGATCATCCTTTTGTTCCATGCACTTGGAACTAGTATGTTTGCGACACTCGATCCTCCTTTGTAACGTAGCATTATTTTATTCTTTTTCAAGCTTTCCAAAATTATTGAAAAAGACAAAAACAAATCAAATATACCCCAAAAAGAGGAAGGGAAAAGTATTTTGTTTTTATTGGCAGCACAATGAGTCTCCCTTGGACAAAGCACATCCTTCCATTTGTTCATCAAGCCCTGGGATTTAATATGATCTTAGGAAGTTGTTCTCGCTACATAGAGTTATGTCCTCCTCCATTTGGTTATTCTTCCAAACTTATGGAGAGTTTGTGGTGCCTCCTGCATTGTGAACTTATGTCAAAATATCAAGCTGCCTGAGTCTCATATTATGTCATTCTATTGTCCAATGGAATTTATTACCAAGCCTAAGTCAGCCCCCTCTGCATATTGTCTCTTACCCTCATGCCTGATAATCCCAAAATCCTAATCAAGTCTTCGTTCGAAATCCATGAATCCCTCAACTTGATCATCAAAATCCTCTAGTTTGTTCCTAAAAAGTCATCGAAGACCTCTGGGTAGTGAAGTCGTACACTCATATTACACTCCTACCTGAGTTATGAATATTTTGAAGCTATTTCTCGAGCTCTAAAGGCCTCATCTCTAGCCATCAAGCCTTATTCTCTTCTTGAATATGAATACTATACATGTATATCTTTTTTATTTTGATATGTAGATCTGTTGTGTATTTCTCGCGGCTACACTTTATATAGTTATACAACATGGATCTATAGTGTATTTGATTGGTAGCCATGATTTTATTCCATTCTGAGCATGGGTATTCCCTCCTTGGTGAGACAATTGTTATTTTTCATATGGCACCTCCCAAATTCTGGTCCCTGGGCTCACTTGTTTGGTACGTTGGTGAAGATTGATAATGTATTTTGGCCATCAGATGCTCTTTTGACCTCACACATTAGGGGGCATATTTTATAACCCTAAATTGCACCAAACATGCTTACCTGGCATCAGGCCATCTCATTTGACTTCTTTGCCAAGCCACTATTGAACAACTTCTTAAAAATCACTCTTTTTTTAAGGCATACACACCCTGCTCCACTATTGCACGTGTGTGTACGCTGGTTGACCCACTACAACCCGCGTATACCTAAAAAGCACGAAAAAATGGAAAGTTGCAGACATAACACATAGTTTTGGGTAAGTTAACTAAACTGATTGACTGTCCATAGTTGGTCACTCGACCAAATAACTAGCCCTTTCTAGCCTATAAAAGAAGGGGTAGCGGTCCCATTTGGAAGGAGAAAAATCATAGAAAAGAAACTATACCCGATTTAGTATTCCCCTTGCCCCAACCTTTTGAAACTATTGTGTGAAGTGAAGCATATACAAAAGCAGTTGGAGTACAATTGAAGAGGATCCCAGGACCAGATTCGAGGAGCAGTGGCCAATCTCACCATTGTAAGGTTACTTTTGTGAGATTAATAAAAGAAGTACTTTTCTCGTCCCGCCATATGAGATTGTCAATATTTAAATTTGATTATATTTTGATAGGATCTCTAACCCATTATTTTATAGGTTATATGCATTTGGAGTTCTTTTTTTGTCTTTATGAATGTAGGTTGGCATTGGAAGGAGAGTTGCAGTCAAGGAGTGACCAAGCGCTGAAGGGATCAACATCAAACACAGAAACTAAGGTACAATAACCAGATCTCTTTAGCCTTGTATTTGCATATGATTAATGGGATTTATTCTTAAAATGTTGGTAAAAAGTAAGAGACTTTAGTTCATTTATGCATGCATGATAAAACCCTTAATGCTAGTCCGTAGGAGGGATTTCCCACCCACAACACTTAGCCCACAAAATGGACCCAAAATTCCTAAGGGCTTCCAACGGTCTTCCTTCTTTTGTGTGTGTTAATCCCTACATTCCAAATTGTGCCAAATGTATTTCCTTATTTTGTACGCATTGATCCCTAGATGAGATTTTGCTCTATTCATGTGGTTTTCTCCTATGGATTTCCCAAAACTGGTCCCCAAAATCCTATCCCAACAATCAAGTAACCCAAATAGAAATCCTAAATGCAATAAATACTAAATCTACAAAACCCCTTTCTTCATCTACAATGTTCTATGGTAAAACTCAACAAAAGAAAAGAAAATTAAAATAGAACTTTGGGTACTAAATATTCAAATTAAAAAAATTTAGGATAGAGTTTGATAAAGAAAAAAAATTCAAAAATTGGAACCCAACACAAAAAAAGACCCAGAACACGTGATAGTGTAGTATTTCATGGGTAAAGTGTGCACGCACAATTTTCTAAAGGAAAGGCACACTATGAACATAAAATTAAATATGAATATGCCTATGACCAAGGAGAAAAATTAGGGTTTCCCACCCAACTCACCTAAGAAGCTAAGGTGGCAATAAATTAAAACAACAAAAAAGCAAGGAAAACTAAACTACAAAATTCCCAATGAAGCACACACACAAGGAAGGAGATACTTCCATGGTGGAGTCATCAATCCATAGTGGGTATTTTGTTACTAATATGTACTGAAAATCCCCCATTAGAAGTTGTGTAATCTAAGTAACAAAAATGGAAAATAGAAGAAAATAACAACACTAAAGCAAGCTAGTCCATATTTTACCATGCACAATGAATAAGATACAAGCAAATTTATAAGCATCTAAGATCCATAACATAAGATAATGTAAAGAATAAATAATCTTTTATGATTCCAATGGAAATAGGACTTATAAACAACACCTTAATAATGGCTTGTTGTAGTAAAATGGGATCCAAAGTTGCCTTGAGGGAAGGGTCATTTTCATCCTTATGCACTCTAACTTGAAGCTTGGTAGTAGAAGTGAAATCCAAAATGCTAGAGAAATTATGGCTAGGTTGGAAGGTCTCTTTGGTGGAATTTTAGAAACATGATCTTACTACAAATTTTGGATGAAATGTGTGACCTCGATGGATTTATTTATAGGTGAAATGGTGGACATTCCTTTAGAAATAGCTTCAATGTGAATTATTCAGATACATTAATGAAGTAATGGGGTAAGGATGATTAATGAAGAGTAAGTCAAAGCCTATAATTAGTAATAACAATTTAATAATTCCCATGATTTCCTAATATATTATTTTTGAGAGGAACATAGGAATTAGTGAGCCTTCAAAATAATAGATATTTACTTTAAGTCGATATCGTAGTTTTTTAGATATTTACTACATGCTCCACACATAGAAAATATATTGAATACTATGCTATGAAATTTTGGTCAACTCCTTGGTTTTACTTGGCTCATTATGACAATACTAAGGTCGCATGATGGTAGAAATGAGGGCTAAAAATTCCAAAGTGAAGTTTCTAGATGAAAGTGCTCATGACAAAACAAGTGAGAAAAATTAGGCTGGTAAAAAAGTGTAGTGATATTTCTTACTTTAGTGGCAGTGAGGTTGCATTAGTTTTTTTTGAGATATTTTATATGAACCAATCATGTTTATATTATTGTGGTCTAGTCTTGGAATGCTCTTTACATAATGGAACTTTGTTGAATTATTGATTCAAGTGTGAATCTCAAATTGACCAACGAAGTTGCATGTCTACTCCCACCTTTTAATCAAGAACTTTGCACCTTAAAATAGTCAGTTCCTTATGGTCAAGTTGGAGTGGAAGGGAAAAAAAATATTATTACTCACTATGGAGGAATATTATCAATGTCTTGTCGATATGGTGGCATACCTTTTCTTCTACCTACTTTGGACTAGTTCTAACTCATTTGTTGATCATTCTTCTACTAAATTTTAAATAACATAGTGTTGTAAGCTCCGAAAGAAATGTGAGGGATATTGATATGTAAGAATGGATAAATCCATTAACTTCATTAAACATAGAAAAAAATAAGAATGGGTCTATGTTATAGGTTCTTGGCCCTGGATACTATGATGGGTAGATGGCTTTTTGGAAAGTTAGTGTCCTTCATGGACAAGTGGATACTGTTTTGGAAAGAAGTGACCAAATTGTTGCATTTTGTTTTTAAATTTTATAAATCATTATATTTTACTAAGAAATAAAATAAGATATAAGGGAATTATGTTTCATATAAGTCCCCTTGGTGAATAAAACATTAACCCACAAATTTTAAAATTTTGGAAATGGTTTTGAAATTTTCTAATATTGAATTAATGAAAAACATGGGAAAAATTGATTATTATAACATTTTATGCGTGACTAATGTTGGTAAAAATATATTAATTTTGAATCAATTCATATAATCCCTATGAAATAGGGACTAATAATAGTAGTGAAATATACAATAGGGATGAATATCTAAGGAAAAGACATCCATTTCACAAATGAGTTTGTAATGCAATCACTCATATGTTTCCTAAATACTAAGATGGGAATCTCTCCCACCAAAGACTTGTGTTCCCTAAATACTAATATGTGAATATAATTCTTATCATTCTATTATTCCAGGCATCAAAACCTCCCTTTTTATTGGAATCTTTCTCGGAAATTATTTCCTTCCCAAGAAAATGGGACCCCTACTTTTAACCTTGAAGAGTTACCTCAACTTATTGGTCTTTGATTTTATCATGCCTCTGTCATTGGGTTCCTTGATATTTCAAGTATGGATTGGTTTATCTTTGTTTTTATTTGATCCCAACGCTTAGAAAAACTTCAAGGATCATTCTTCAATATTGGAAATGTTCTTCTCAAGTATCCCAACACACATCAAAGAGGTTTCCATTAATTTATCTGGTACATACTAGAGGAATTCTTACAAACTCCATCCATCGGACCGAAGGAGTTATCATAAAATTCTATGATGCATGACTCTTATGACTGGCACTCTTCCTCTAAAATCCTCCAAAACATAAGCACTTGACCGATGTACTTCCCACAAATGTCTTTGATATGACCAGAGACCTTCCCAACAACCTCTCTAATGTGTCTATTCACTTAGAATTCGAGTTAACAATAAATAATCCATTGTATACCAGAGGAATTCCCACAAATGTCTCTGGTATGATCAGGGAAATTAACAACATTGCTTTTGATAAAGACTTAAATGCCTCTCTGGTGACCTCAAATTGCGCACTCTCCCTATAATAGATATTTCTCCCCTCACCTTTCTTACGATTATTTTCTTTGTGGATAAGAGGTAAAGAACAAAGTCGAGAGACCGAGAGTCAAGCTACCTATCCTACGAAAGGGTTTCACCTTCCATATCATCAATTTCCCACATGTCATCACATCCTCCAGGTAATCCCTAAAACTATTTACATTAATGCTTTCTTGTTAGGGATAAGGTTTATATTTATTTACATATGCATGTAATATATCCAATGGCCCCTCAAACATAGTCTCTGTTGGAGTTACTTCACACACACCTAGGATTTATTTTTCCTAAGGTTATTCAATTTTTATCAGTCATAATTAGTCATTATCCAGTCTCCTATATTTTAGGGGAGAAAATTCCACCTAGAGAATATTCTCTTTCAGTTGACACTTTAGTTTGACTAGTTGAGTTGAGTTTAGATGTTGCATAGGTTTTGTCACCATGCAACATTGGGATCATCACCAATTCACTACTCTTTGTTTAGTTAGTTAACTCAGCTAGGTGGCAGTTCACTCCCGTAACTGCCTGAGAGACTAGACTAGGTGGCAGTATACTCTTGTAACTATTGGTGTGTGTCCAAATAAATCTAGACCACTATTGGGGCTAAATATATGCACTATTAATTCCCACATTTAATTATCAACTGGGGCTCATAAGCTTCGAGGTGTAGGTGCAGGAAACGTAGGATTAGAGCCTAGTCTAGCCTAATCTAAAGCCGACAAAACAATCTTCAAACCCATACTGTTGGCATATTTATTACGGGCAAACAGAAGGCAAAGTATTTGTTTTTCATTGATGGAAAGCTCAGCCCAATGATGACAAACAAGAGAAAGTGGCAAGACCAGCAGCGCAACGATGATCGCATGGCAAGATCAAAAGCATAAACTCTAGGAGTCAAGGAAGCAACTCACGACAGAAAATCGTGAAATGCGAAACCATGACTTAATCTCCATTTCGGAGTTTCAGATACTGGAAGTTGGAGGTGTCAAGGACACTCACAACAAGAATGATGAAATCATGAAATGATAAACCACAAATTAATCTCCATTTCATAGTTTCAGATACCAGGAGTTGGAGGTGTCAAGGACACTAATGACAAGAATGATAAAATCGTGAAATGTCCAAAGGGACTATTGTGAGTCTCAAAAACCCGAAAGGAAAAACTCCAAAATCCCATCAATCGTCCATCTCAGTGGGTTATGTGTACTGTCTGATCACTTCAGAGATTTTGTGATCATGAATTTTATAATGTTGGAGTCACGATGACTCGAAGGGAAAACGTCGAAATCTTGTTAGCCGTTCAATTAAGAAAAGAAGGGATCAGATTATGAAGTTTTGTGGACCTGTCTCCATTTTGGGGATTGCGACTTGGAGTGTCGAGAATCTTCACCACAGGAATGCCCAAATGTTGAAATACCGAAATGTGAAATGGAGAAATCAATGCGAGACCCTGTGCTTGTAATCCAATGGTGTTGGATACTTGGAAATCTGATCGAAGGGCTATTGTTGCTATTCACGATTAATTGTTCAGTTACGATTCGGTTAGCAGAATCGAATCATAGTTCTTTGACGGTTTTCATTTCAGTTACTAAAGAATTATTCTAGGGATTTGAGGGGTAACTGAAGGGGTTGTAGTGTATAAAAGAAACACGCAGTGACTATGTGTGGTTGGTCGTTCTGAATGAAAAATGAGTTGAACTGTAAGAAAGGGAAAATTACAGTATGCACAGTGTGAGACTGACAGTATGCACAGTGTGAGACTGACAGTATGCGCAGCGTGAGATAAAACTCAGAGATGAGTAACAGATGAGGAATAGATAGAAGCAAGAGTAGAATTTTAGAACAGCTTGAAGTAGAGTAGAATTGTAGAACAGACAGAGGAAGAGAAGAATTGTGGAACAATTAGAAGCAGACCAGATTTACAGAACATAAAAGAAGTGGTAAGAATTGATTTATCTATTTTTTTGGTTATTCAATCATTTATTTATAATCAGGGAGGTAGGGTGGCACTAGGGAGGACTTTGGTCCTCTGATATTCAAGTTGGTGCTTGAATATTGGGAGTTTTATCTTCCATCTAGTTGTGGCTAGAAAACAGGTTGGCGGGGTTATCCTTGGGAAAACACAGAGTTTTCTATATGCAAGTTGGTGCTTGTATAAGTGGAAGTAGGTGCTTCCATCTAGTCGGTGCTGGAACACTCAGGGAGTTGGTGCTTCCTTCTAGTGGGTGATAGACAAACCAGAGAGTTGGTGCTCTCAAACAAGTTGGTGCTTGTATAACTGGAAGTAGGTGTTTCCATCTAGTCAGTGCTAGAACACTTAGGGAGTTGGTTCTTCCTTCTAGTCGGTGCTAGAGAAAACAGAGAGTTGGTGCTCTCAACAAATTAGAGCTTGTAAAATAGAGGTAGCCTCACTTTGAGTTGGTTCTCAAACATAGATGATGTACAGAACTTAAAAGACTGCCTATCATGTTGAAAAAGAAGAGGTTTTCTCCCTTTATGGGTTTCCTCGTGAAAATTTGTCTCTATGTATATCTTATGTGTGATTTATGCTCATTATTGATGGTCACTTGATGAAAGATTAAAAATGGATTAATATACTTATTGTTTAAGCACAATAACAACTAATTCACCCCCCCCCCTCTCAGTTGCATTAGTAATTTCAACAATTGGTATCAGAGCCAGTTCCTTTTATCTAAAGGTAGATCTGTAAGCTTAAACATGACAATTCATGAATGGACTTCAACCACTAAGCCTCCTCTGTTTGACAGAACAAATTTTTCCTTTTGGAAGGTTAGAATGAGAACATACCCAATGGCCTTAGGTGTTGATGTTTGGGATGTAGTAGAGACTGGATACATAAAGCCTATTGTGCTAGCTTCCAAGGATGATAAGTTAGAATTTAGCTTTAATGCTAAGGGAATGAATGCTATCTTGAATGGACTTGCAGAAGCCAAGTTTGTAAGGGTGATTCATCTTCAAACTACCAAAGAAATGTGGGATAAACGTATTAGCAGCTATGAAGGAAATGAGAAAGTAAAAGATGCCAAAATTCAAACATTTAGCATGTATTTTTTGAAGTTTGAACAACTAAAGATGAATGAAGATGAAACAGTTAGCATGTATTTTTTTAGAGTTGAAGAACTTGTGAATTCCATGAAGGGTCTTGGTGAGAAGATTGAAGAATTAATTTTAGTTCAGAAGATTTTAAGATCTTTGCTTGATAAATTTAATCCAAAAGTCTCTGCAATAGAAGAACTAAATGATCTTAAAACTTTGTCCATTGATCAACTCCTAGGAATATTAATTGCATATGAAATGAGAATCAACAAAGATAAATCCATTACTAGAGAAGCATCTTTTAAAGAAGACAAGAATACTGATTCATATTTAGATGATATTGAGGAAAAATTTGTGAGAAGGTTAAAGAAAGGATCAGGAAAATATCAAGGCAAGCTTCCCTTCAAATGTTTTAACTGTGGTAAGATAGGTCATTTTGCATCTAAGTGTCCCCAGTAGAAAAAGGACCATAACTCTGATGATGAAAAGAAGTACCAATTCAATAAATATAGTAAAAAGAAAATTTTGTGTGCAAATAATGACAATTCCTCAGAAGACATAGATAATGATTCATCATGTGAAGACAAAGTGAATGATTTTATGCGTATGGCTATGGGAGATCTTGATGATGAACACATAGGAGGTGAAATGGATGATGAAGAAGTTATGGTGGATATGGAAGGTGAATTAATTAGTGCTTTGGAATAAATTGACAGACTCAGATGTAAGAAGAGAAAACAAAAATAGTTGTTGAAGCAGTTTAAAATGAATAGTGAAAAACCTGATGAAAAATTTTCTCTACTAAAAGTGGAGTTAGAAGAAGCAAAGAAAATAGAAGACATACTGAAACAATAGTTGTCAGAGAAGAAAGCGAGGTGTGAAGCCTTAGAAGAAGAGATAGTAAAAACCAAAAAAGAAATGGAGAAGTTTAAGGGATTGTATCACCAAAATCTGCCAAGTATTAAAGCCTCAAAAGGATTAACCTCCATTCTAAATCAGCAAAGAAACCCAAAGTTGAAAGCCGGCTTGGGGTATGAAGAAGGATCAAGTAGTGATCATACAAGTAATACAGAACCTATCAAGTTTGTCAAATCCTCAAACATTGACAACAGTCACTCTGCAGAAACAAAGAAAGAGAATCATCCACCAAGAAGGAATGAAAGAAAAAGTACCAAAACCAAATCTTTAGATCAGAGAGATTATCGGCATGAAAGAAATTGACCTCCTCAAAGAAGACAGACTTTTTCAAGTCACAAAGGTTTTTTCTATGGTTATTGTTTTTTCTGCTCTAATTTTGGTCACAAAGCTATAAATTGTTCTTTAAGATTTAGATATGAACAATCAAGATATTCAACGAATAACCATCTTCCACAACAAAGATTGAGACAACCAAGCAACAAACAACCTTAGACTATAAATCATGCAATGGATGGGAAAAGGACGTAGGTTAAGCATAACAATAGTTATCAGCATAACAATCACTATGATCTTCTATTTAGTGAACCAGAATGTTACATATGTCATAACTATGGACATAAAGCTGCAGATTGTCACTTAAGGAATTTTAAGTCAGACTCGAATCTTACTGCTGAAAATTTCAAGATTTGGAAGAATAAAGAAGATGACAAGTATAGACTAGTGTTATCATCCCAAAGAGAAAAGAATCCCTGGTATATTGACAGTGGATGTTCCAAACATATGAATGGAGACAAAAGTAAGTTTCTAACTCTAAGTGAAAGCAAATTAGGGAATGTATCTTTTGGAAATGATGCACCAGGAAAAATAAAAGGTAAAGGAATGGTAAGTTTGAGTAATGGCAAAGGGAAAGCTCAAGATGTGTTGTTTGTAGAAGGTCTGAAACATAATCTTCTTAGTGTCAGTCAAGTCTATGACCGAGGAAGTGAAGTCGTTTTTACCTATAAATATTGTAGAATAAAATCTGTGAATTCAGGACAGCTAGTTACAAAAGGGATAAGAACAGAAAATAATGTCTATGTGTTAAAAGAAGAAAAAGAAGAATGTTACTTAAGCAAGTATGATGAAAGTTGGCTATGGCATAGGAGACTTGGACACTTAAATTTTGATCATATAATCAAGCTCAAAAATAATGGGGCAGTAAAGGATCTTCCAAATATATCAAAGCCATATGATTATGTTTGTAAACCTTGCCAGATAGGAAAACTTACTCACACTCAGTTCAAATCTAAAAACTTTATTTCAACAGAAAAACCTCTCCAGTTAGTACATATGGATTTATGTGGACCATCAAGGAAAGAAGGTACAGGAAAATAAAATTATTTTATGTTGATTATTGATGATTATTCTAGACTAACATGGGTTTCCTTTTTGAAGGAAAAAGCTGAAGCCTTTGAAAAATTCAAAGTGTTTAAGGCTCTAACTGAGAATCAAATAGGAAAAAGATTGAAGGCAGTAAGGTCTGATAGAGGAGGAGAGTTTAGCTCATGGAACTTCAAAGAGTTCTGTGATAAACATGGAATCAAAAGAGAGTACACAATTCCAAGGACTCCACAACAAAATGGAGTTGTTGAGAGGCAGAATAGATCAGTACAACAAATGGCAAGATCAATGATGAATGAAAGAAATATACCTCAGAAATATTGGGTGGAATCAATTCATACAACTGTTCATATCCTTAACAAAGAACATCTCAGACCACACAGTGACAAGACTCCTTATGAACTATGGTTTGGAAGACCTGCTTCAATCAAGCATTTTAAAGTCTTTGGGAGTAAATGTTACATTAAGAATAATGATGAAAATATTGGAAAATATGATGACAAGGTTGATGAAGGTATCTTCTTGGGTTATGCTACAAAAAGTAAAGGATACATGTGTTACAATAAGAGACTGCATAAACTAGTTGATTGTATAGACATAAAAGTTGATGAAGAAATCTTGGTAAAAAATGTAAGCAGTGTTGATCCAAGCACAAACGATATAGTTGAATACGAAGATGAACAGGTCCAAGGATCAGAAAGAGAAGAATTTGAATCAGATGAAGATACAAATACTCCGACTGACACAAATCAGCAGAAAGAAAAATCACCTCTCAGAATTGTTAGAAAGAATCATCCTGAAAATTAGATAATTGGAGATATAAATAAACGAGTTCAGACAAGAAGGAAATTGATTAAAGACTCAGAACAATCTCATGTTGCTTTTTTATCTATGAGTGAACCAAAAAAAATTGATTAATCCACCTAGCATGATGATTGGATTAGAGCTATGAATGAAGAGCTTGATCAGATTGAGAAGAAAAATACTTGGGAGCTTGTCCCTAGACCTAAATATAAGAATGTAATAGGTTCCAAATGGGTGTTCAAGAATAAAATGAATGAAAAAGGACAAGTTGTTATAAATAAAGCCAGATTGGTCTGTAAAGGGTATGCACAAGTTGAAGGTCAGGACTTTGATGAAACTTTTGCACCAGTGGCAAGATTGGAGGCCATCAAAATGTTCCTTGCATATTCATGTCATAAGAACTTTAAAGTGTATCATATGGATGTTAAGTTATATTTTCTTAATGGAGATCTAGAGGAAGAAGTATATATAGAGCAACCTGAAGGATTCTCATTGACAGATAATCCTAATTATGTTTGCAAGCTGAAGAAGGCCTTATATGGACTGAAACAAGCACCATGAGCTTGGTATTATAGAATGGACAAATTTTTACAAGACAAGGGGTTCAAGAAAGGTATTGTTGACAATAATCTCTACATTAAGTCTGAAGGTGATAATTTACTAGTTGTTTTGGTTTATGTAGATGATATTATTTTTGGTTGTATTAATGAATCATATGTCCAGTGGTTTTCTAACTCTATGCAAATAGAGTTTGAGATGTCCATGATAGGAGAACTATCATATTTTCTTGGTTTACAAGTAAATCAAAGTTCTGCAGGAATATTTATCTCTCAAGAAAAATATTTGAAAGAGATGTTGAAGAAATTTCAGATGGAGGATTCCTCTCCTATTAGTACACCTATGGTGGTTGGTTGCAAGCTCA